>VZUI01052986.1:0-204066 GCA_013401135.1 Cettia cetti
CCCCCCCCCCCCCCCCCCCTTGCTGGTGCTCCCATGAAATACATCAGCATTTGAGCAGAAATGATGAACAAACTGGATCTGAGGGGAACTTCATTAGGTAGGATCTATTGGACCATTGTCTGGTCCTTCCCCAATGCAGGCAGCCATGTCTGTAATATCTTTATTAGACTTGACAAGTTCCACCTCAAAAAACTCCAGGTTTCCTACTCCTCCTGTTGAAGACTACAAGCCTTATTCTGTTGATATCTAGGAACCTTGTTTTTAGCTGCATGGATTCACAGACAATTATACATGAACAAGTAAGCTTTTGGCTGAAGCAGCTACTCTTTCTTTTGTCAATTAACCCTCTAATGCCCTAAGAGGGAGAAACTAAACTCTCTCAGGCTTATTTTCAATCATTTTTTCAGGTGTCTTAGGAACTTATTCCATGGAAGTGCAAGTATTTTCCTGGCCTACTAGAAATACTAGTATTTCATAATTTTCTTTTGATTGTTCAGGATGTCTGTTTTTTTCTCCAGTATCAGTTTCATTTTTCACGTTATATCAGAAATTCTTGCTGCTAGTACATGTGTGCATGACCTAAATTTCACCCCATTCCTATTACATCAGTTCCTCTCTAGTCCTTCCAGTCTAGTATTTGGTCCTCCTACGTTGACAGAGAACCTCCCTCCCAGGCTTACACCACCCACAGCTCCACTAGTACATTCTTATTTTTCCATGCCAACTTCATTACTGAAAGTATTACATAAAATACTGCAAGTTTTACATAAGGTATCTCACAAAACTGATTTTTTGGAGCTTTTCTAATACACATAAACAAGAACCAAAGCTGGACTTAGAATTCATGTTTCTGTACAAATAACTGCCCTAACAACAGGCTAAAAAGTCACATACTCTCCTAGACGTCATGGGATTCTTATTTCTTGCTGTGAAGCACAAAAGCTGCAATGAAAAGTGATGGAAATGACGTCTCCTCTAGTGCTGAGAGACCAGTGGGATTTAAAGGCACTGAAGGGTTTAAAGCAACAAACTTGGGCCCCAGCCCTCTGGCCTTTTAAAAAAAGGGATGACTGACTACCTCTGCCTTTTAACGTCCTGCTGTGTTCTGAGCACAGCTGTCCAAGGATATAAGGAAAGAAGGACCAGACACACCCGGAGCAGCACGTTCTGCACCTGTAGAAATTCAGTGCAAACAGCTGAGGAAACTTCAGGGCTGAGCAGCAGCTGCAGTGAGGGGTTACAGGTTCACAGTTTTGGACTGCCAAGCTTCAATGATATATAGATCCCCTTTAGGACCTGCCCTAAATGACAAAATCTCCTTCTTGGGGCCTAACACAGCTGCTTAGAGGGAAGTGCAGCCTGAAAGCTGGGCAGACAAGCAAGAAGTGCGTGTGATTCTGGAACCCATGGCACCTACTGAGAGAGCAGTTTTGCTCCTAAATTGAGCAATGTTGTTGCTCTGGCGACTGAAACACACTTGCAGTATTTCATGGCTTCCTCTGAGTTTCTAACAGTCTCCTGGGCCTTAGCAGCACAGCAAACAGTGAGTCACTAATCTGGCAAAGTACAGCCATTGTGGGCTCCCTATTCAATTAGTTTTTCTTGCCTTTTCCCTAACCCTCCACTGAATTTTCCTTTTATTTTATCCCTAAGCCCCCACACAGACACAACATGTCAATTCACTGCATTTCCTACAACTTTCAGAAAGCGCCCTTTCAACGTGTTTAATATATTATAAATTCTCCTTACCATGCCACGCAGTGTATGTGTTTTGTGATGAGGAACGGAGTCCAAAAGGATCCCAAAGCCAGTTAAACCAGAGAAGCAAATAATTTCACATAAAATGCTGCAGCTCCCCTCTCATTAACACAGTTTACAGCCCAGTTGGTTGATAGCTGTGCAAAGCAGCCACTCTGTGGGTAATCAGTCTCATGAAATGGATGTGCTTATAACGACTGTGAGAAACCTCTTTGGTGGCTGGGAATATGGAAAGGAATTTTCTTTGAACTCCATTAGATCCTACTAGTACTTTGATCAGCATCAGTTACCCTGCTGTTCATGTGAACTTTGTTATTGCCTTCCTTGACTTTCACTTAATCTTCCTGCAGTGCTGAAGAAGACGGGATATCTGGAACTGAAAACAATTATTCTTATCTCCTACTGCTTTCATAATTACATCTGAAGAGCTGCATTCTTTGTGTGGACATGTGCTTTTAATTAGCAGAGGGATGCATCGCACCACCAGAAGCCAATTTCTCAACCTTGCATAAGTTGGTTATAGAACCTCTGAATCTTCAGCCACCGTGGTAGATTTCTGGCCAAGTCAGAGGAAGCCTGGGAGCAAACTCCAGGCACTGTAATTTCACCATAACCAGGAATTTTGTTAGAGACTATTGCAGTAGGATGCAGCAAATTCAGCTGAGATTTAAGTTCAAAATAGGAATTATCTCATTTCTTGGTTTTCCACATGCACTGAGCAACCCAAAGAATTTACAGGGCTCAAAGACATGAAGGGAAATGCAGACAAAAAGCTGAAAAAGTGACTTGTCCAAGTTAGTGGATAGTGTCAAGAGACATTTTCATTTCATTTGCTTCTCTTCTCAGTAGGTAGGGTATAAGGAGCATACACTGTTCCCTCTGCAAATGGTCTGTCTAATAAACATGGAGCATTTCAGCCAGCTGTTATTGACTCGCCAACAGTAGAAAGAAAATTATGAGTGTTAAACTAAGCTACACAGGCCATTGGCTGAATTACTTCCTGTCTGATGAGTCTTTCTTTGTCCTACTTCACTACAATCCTTACGACTAAATTTATACACAAGTTCTATCTAAAATACTGCACAAGGCTAAAATACACAGCTTTTCTCCTACATAATAGATTACTTCTGTGAAATTTACAGTAAGTCAAGTGTCTGACCTACAGGGTAGTTAAAAAAGAAAAGAAAAGAAAAAAAAAAGAATTATTGCAGTAAGACCAGTTCCTACTGTTCTCACAAAAGAGAGCTTTTCATACATATCATCTGCTTTACCATCACCTGCTAAAGGAAATGTTTCGAAATATTTCTACATCCATGTAAACATGTTAAGAAAGAAGAGGGTGTGGTAGGGATAACCATTTACCAAACCAAGTCAAGATCTAAACAGGTTGTCTTATCTTTTGAATGAGTCATTTTAGGTCATGCAGGTAATGGTGAAATCCCTTCTTTCCTACAGTGAAGTTTAAAATTACCCCTCTTTCCTCAGGGCCAGGTAAATAGGTTGCACCTCTTTATCTCCAGTTATTTGCACAGGGAAGTATGTTACTTTCCAGAAAAACTGTGGCTAAAAGATGTGTAAATCAAAAGTAAACATGGCCAAATGAAAGAGACTGTTCTGAAACCAGGAGTCCAGCATAATAAACTATCTACCAAAGGTAATATATACTTAATATCAAAAGGCAGAAAAACAGCAGAACTCCAGTGACTCTCTGAATCCTCTTCTATTTGAGAACTCAGTTGAAACTAGATACTCGATACAGAAACAGTTATAGTTTGGGGGTAAATTCAACTATATGAAGAAGGCCATTATACATCAGTATTTAATGACCACTTACAACATCTGACACTCAAGCAGTGCATGTCTTGTGCTAGTTCTTTGCAAAAATCACCCTAGGTAACCCTCCCTGGCTAAATACTTAGGAATAAAAAATATATTTTATAAATTTTATACATTTTATACATTTTATATATAAATATATTTTTTATATTTTATCTATTTTATATATAAAATAGATAAAATGGATAGATAAAATAGATAAAATATATAAAGGTTTTGGTGAAGCAGACAGGTATATTTTCTGTGTATTCTAAAAATGTTGAAAAAACAGATTTCCCTTTGACTCATACAAGAGAGAATATAGACTGCATTACACATGCATGGCTGTGATGGGAGATGCTGTTGTTACTTCTCAGCTTTTTGGATGAAGAACCTTCTTGCAAACTGCAAAAGTCATGAAACAATTTGGGAGAAAGGCTTTTGCATGATGTAGTCAATAAAGCAACAGCAGCAGAAGCTTATAATTGCTTTGGCTGTGTATACTACAAATACAAATGCGTACATTGTATAAATGGTAAGGCAGGACTATTCAGCAGTTTTGCAAAAACTTTAGAATGCACTGAGTAAAATGGAATTACAGTAGTACATAAATGTCTGCACAGCCGTTGAATCCATCAAAATCCCACATCTTTAACTCATCTTAAAGAATTTCTCAAAGTGCACCAGTGCCACACAGAGACAGATAGAGGAAAACACAATATCGCTGGGAACATTCTCCCACATATGGACACCCATATCCAAAACAAACACTGAAAATCACCTGGGGCCTGAAAACATCAATGTAGTGTTCATTGCTGGTTTTACTTCTGGCTACATGTGATTTTCTGATGCAGGAATTGTCCACTTTCCTGGTTTTGTTCCATGCCGCAGAATTCATTGGATTACCCAGCATTGACTTCAGTAACAGAAAGGGTAGGTGTTAGGGGGGAATTTGTACAGATTATTTCCATTCTAAAAACAGGTGGAAGATTTAGGTATATTGATGCCACTGATAGCCCAAATCAGCAAGTTGCCTTGAGGTATATTTCCCACTCAGATCAGCAGCAGCTAAATAGAATCATAAAATCACAGAATGGTTTGGATTGGAAGGGTCCTTAAAGATCATCCCACCTCATTCCAACCCTTTGCCATGGGCAGGGATAACTTCCACTAGACAAGGTGCTCAGAGCCCAGTCCAACCTGTCCTCAAACACCACCAGGGGTAAAAGCTAAACCTTCCTATAGCATAAAGCCTGGCTGAAAACCAGGTTTCCTAACTACTACACTATAAGGTTACTGACCTGAAGCCTGAGATCCACTAAGTATGTAGATCAAGTTATGGGCACTTTTGAAAGTCCCCCCATTGCCCCAGAATAGTAACCCTTTATTTTCATTCAGATGGTATTTAGGTCCTTGATCCATGTTTGGGACTGGATTTTGCTGTATCCAGGCTGCCTTTGGGTTCATGTTCCCAGACCCAGCTGCCGCAGAGCAGTTGCTGTGCTAGTGTTGGGGGCAGAGCAGCAGAAAATTAGCCCTGAACTCATCCCAGCCTACAGCCACTACCCAGCAGTGGAGATTCTAAAGGACTTGGGTTCAAACTTCAGCTTCTATGCCTAAGCTAAAGGCAATACATGGAAATACACTTGATAAATAATAACACTTACGTAAACATACATGAAAACAGAAAATAAACTCAGAACAGCTTGTGCTTTCTTAGTAATCACCACTCCTTATTTACCAAGAAAAAAGGTCAGATAGTAATGCCTTTTTGAAAGCTTTTGTCCCTAGAGTGGCCTTGTGAGATAAATATCCTTTTGCATGAAAGTACTGGGGAAAGAGGGAGTGGTCAGGCAGCTGAAGCCAATTTACTGATGCCATGTAGACGACCATATAATGCAAAACATTGACCCTAAAATAATAGGCAACATTGAGCTGTGATCACTTCAGTCCTTTCGCACAAACAAGGAGATCATGTATTCTCACAGGTACGCGCATGTTTAAGAACAGTTCTTGATGCACAGCTCCTCCTTTTCCATACTGGGTCAGAGTCACCTCTGTGCAAGCAAGAGCCACAAGCTCTTTCAGTTTCACTGAGCCCTATTTCAGAGAATGAATGGGACTTAAAAGGCACACAGCAATCTGATAAAAGCTTTGCAAAAGTAAAGAAATATTTCTCCAAGAAAAACTAAATTAGTGTCACCTCCAGGCCATTGCCTCATATTCCATTTTAAAGACCAGCTCCTCAGCTGGGTGGGCAGCACAGCTTCACTCAAGGCAACTTAGCCAAGAAATTACTCATAAGGGATCAGCCACAAGAAATATATTGCCTTGACATTTGGAGAACCAACTGGGCTTACTGAGAGCATGCCATTTTAATTAATGTTTAAAGAAAGAACAAAACCAAAACAAAATATTTATACCTATTGTATAAATATTAGTAATAATAATAATCACATAGGATTACTACAAAAAATAAAAACTGAAATGTTTGCCTAGCAATTGCAGTGGGGAGGTGAGAGCAGGTAAGATATGAGAGATATTTATTATCATTATTGACATCATTTCATAAAGATGGTACAGGTCAAGTCCTGGCATCAAATTCACATACTGGGAGGAAGTTTGTGAGATACAATCTTGCCTGTCATAAATAGTCCTTAGCTAAGACAAAATAAATCTGGTCATGGCAAGTCCAGTTTGGCTGACCTGGCTTGTTCTAGAAGTCTCTAGGTAAATAAGAGAGCTCATGCAGAGACCTCAGTCAATCATAGCCAGTCCAGAGAGCAGACACATCGCTGCTCAAGGAGCTGGGCCATGCTAAGACTCAGACCAATCAGTGTCTAGAGCCAGGAGTTTTGAACTCACTGTATAAGAAGGTTTCAAACAATAAAACAAGTTGTTTGTCCTGCGATCAAGAGGACTTGAGTCATGATTTCTATCTTCCTGCCAATGACTGTCACGTAATGTGTGGTGGTAAGGAAGACAGCCATCACACCAGAGAGCAAAGGGAGACAGAACAGCCCATCAGGTTGTATGAAAATACAGTGGCATGAGAGCCAGAAAAGCTGAAAGCTGAAAAATGAACTTGGCATGAGAACTGGAAGAATGAAAGTGAAAAGCTGAAAAAATAGGAAAAAAAACCCTTCCAGAAACATGGCAAGATGTATATCATTGGAAGAAAACCTCATCGTCAAGGTATTGATTCTCCTTTTACCTAAATGGGCAGTAAACTATATGCAGCAGGCGTTGCTAGCCCTGCTGGCGTGGTTTGAGAACCATGGACTAATCGTTATATAGCCCTGGAAAATTGTTTTTGACTTGCTGGGGTGGTTGGAAGCCAAGCAGGATGTAGAGATGGCAGTAAAGATGCCGTGGACACTGCCCGTCAAAAAGCCAAGGAAGCAGAGCAGGGCAGACTGGTGGGTGAAAAAACAAGGGGAAAGCAGCTGTTATTCACCAGAGTTCCCCTGCTGCTGCCTGCACCAGGTCCATCCTCAGAATGCCCAGGTCCACCCACGCCCCAGCTATAGAGGCCGTCTTTGGGCTCTGTACTCCGTAACGCACCACGGAGAAAGCCCACTGGAAAACCCCAAGATGGTGGAGAGCATGTGGCACAAAGGGCATTGTGCGTCTGATTTTCTGAGTCTGTAAAGTTTTCAGCCTGTCAGTAGCTGATTTTCTTCTCATGAGAAGATTTTTTGAAAGAATTCTCATTCAATGACAATTCACGTAAATAACATTTCTACTAACCTTAACATTTCTAAGTTTTCTCATAACAGCCCTCTCCCAGGTGTTGTTTTTTATTATTTAACCAACGGAGAGAGGTGTTCATTTACAGACCAATCATATGCTTAAAGAAAGAACAAAAAGGGCTAGGTGAATTGAAAATAAAGGCCTTTCTGATCTTTCTTCTACCTTGGAGTCAAGCTCTTCATTTTGTGTCCAACAGCAACAGGGCACTCACCCAAGATGGTGCTCACCACATGGCGCAGGCAGTTCCTGCTCAAGATGGCAGAGCGCGTGTGCCAGAAGACGGAAGAGAAGCTGGCAGCCCCGCCGCTGGAGCCAACCTGGTGCCACCCGAGCCATGCGTAGAGCCACCCATTTGCCTCTGGCAAACCACGTAGCCTAGAAACAACTGTGACAACCGTATCGACTCCTCCAGCACCTCAAATGGACAAGTCTAAGTCTACCAGGGCTGTGGGAAGTAGACCAGAAGATAGCCCATAGTCCCCCAACCCATCTAACCCTAGATGGAACCCTGACAATATCACAAAAGAACTCCCACACCCAGCACTATGTGACCTCAGCCAGAGCGAGTGGCTAGGGCTGGGAGACCCTTCCTGGTGGCATGCCTCCTCTCAGCCCACCCTCTGCGAAAAGCAGAGCTGAAGTGACAGAAACAGCGAAGGTGGGAGCATGCAAAGCAGTGGGGAGCTACCAGAGCAGTGCAAGGTGGCAGCAGAGAACAGCAGGGTGGGCCACACAGAGCCGCGAGGGCACGGTACCAAGCACATGGCCCCAGCAGGGGCAGAAGCAGCTCCATGTTCCCTGCCTTATTCCCCCACAGCGAGCTTCGCCCAGTAAGGCATGGCCAACATCTTGTGGGCTGGGAAAGCCCTGCAAGCTGCCTCAGCACTACCCCAACCCCCAGGACCAGGGGGTCCTCCAATAGCAGCTGCAACACACCATCCTGGGGGCGGGGGGGGTGGAGGGGGGGGCAGTCCAAGCAGCACCCCCTGCACTGAGACCAGAGAGCAAGGCACAAACAGGATGGCCACAGGATGGCCACAGGGAGCGGTGGGCATCCCTCCCAGCCATCGCAACCCACCACAGCCTGCCACGCCTACCACAATCCTTCCGCCCAAAATGGAGATCCAAGTGTCCAGCGTACAGAAAAACCCCAGAAAAGACTAACAACAGAATTCAAAAGCCTCCTTTAGTAATGTTTGCAGTAATAAGACACAACAAATAATTACCATAGAAAATATTTGTTTTAAATACTCTCAATAGTATAGTCCTAACAATACTAAGCTCCTTTCTTTCAGGTGTTCATTGAAGTTACAATAAAGTGCTGTGTGATATTTAAGGATTTTGGTTTAATTTGTTAATTTCTTCTGCATAAGACTCATGACAATTTAGACTGGTTTTACCCTCCAAAATAAAAGGGAAGCACCGAGATATTTATTTTCCTCTTCCAAAAATCCTACAATTTCAGTTATAGGAATTCAAAAAAGCATTTTCATGCTAAAAATTACTAACAACTACCTTCCATATTTCACTCATGCCAACTCCTGTTAAAGTCAATATCAGACTTCTAAATATAGCAAGTCTGCCACTACTATCCCTAGAATACTAATGGCATGTTTTCATATTTTCAACCCAAAATACAGCCATAACTTTTAAGGTCAATTTTTTTGCAATTAAGTATGCAGATGTTAATCACAGAACTAAAGTAATTTGAGATTAAAGAAAAGTTAAAATTTATATATATGAGAAGGTAGTAACAAAAACTGCTAATTAGCAAAAATAGTTTGCCTTGCAGCCTAGAGGTCATGTCTTTATACCTTTCCTAAAGAAAACGTACTGTGATGGTTTTAGATTGAAACCGGGCAGAAACACGAAAATCATGTAGGGGTTTCATGTTCGCCAATTTCTGTTTTCCAAAATCAGTGTAGTTGTTTGAGTGTCTTTTCTGCTGTGAGATGGGATTAGGAGAAAAGCAAAGCAGGCTCAAACTTAAATGGTATAAAGATAGATTTATTAACAAACACTAAAAGAAGAGAATGAGAATCAAAATGAAATCTTCAAAACACTTCTCCCTCCACAACTATTCACTTTCCCACTAACAATGGGATTTTCAGTCAGTTTCACCACTCTAAAATAGTCTTTCATCAGTTTTTAGGGAGATGAGCCTTTCTTAGGACTCCCATGGAGACATCGCCACAAGAAAACAGTTCTCTGGTGGCTCCCATGTCACAAATATGCTGCCGCCCCGGGAAATTCTGCCAACCACGAAGTCCCTCCCATTTGGCAGCTTTCCTGACAGCTGCACTCATGAGCCTATCAGCTTCTTTTAGGGTACCATTTAAGGATGCTCTTCATCTAATCATCGTCATTTCAAGAAACAGAGGCCTTCTCTTCTCTTCTTCCATGGGGAAGAGGGCGTCTCTTTATCTTCCTCTGTTCAAAATTCTCCATTGGCTCGCAGCTGTATGAGTCCACAGATATGACTAGAACTTTGCATCCCCCTAAAAAGCATTCTATGAGTTACAGGGATATTTTAGTCCATTCTCCATGGCCTAACAAGAGAAGACCAGCCCAAACTAGGCAACTCCTCAATCTTCCTCCAACACAGGACTTTTACTCTCTCTTTCTTCACTGACTTCTGTCTCATGAGGTGTCTCTCCATGGTTCTCTCTGGCTGTTCTCTCACTCAGAAAGAGGATTTAATGTTTTTCAAGTTCCATCTGTCAAGGAAAGAGAAGACATCTCACCCAGGCCTGCAGAAGGCATGATGGTTCCTTCCCGGGAAGTGGCCGAAAGTGGTAGGATCACGCCATGCCTGAACTCTAGCTTCAGGTCCAATCCACCTGGCTGGGCCCCATCCTCTCCACTGGATGACTTGATATAGAGAGAGAGCTGGGGCGAATTGGTGTGGCTCCTGGCAGGGGCCACCCGGCCCGGCTGGGCCTCCCGGGCTGCGATGGCGGGGCGGAGTAAAGGTCATAGCAGCCGCTCCCGGCAGACGCCTCCCTCGGCCCAGGCCGGCGGCGCTGGCAGCTGCCGGGGCCCGGGCGGGCCCGGCCAGGTCTCCCAGGCTTCAGCGGCTTTAGCGGCAGGATGTTTAACAGCCCCTCGAGTTCGAGCCGGCCGAGACGGCGCCGTCTCTCTCTTCCCCTCCCCTGCCCGGCGGCCCCGGGCAGGGCTGCCCGGCCCGGCGCCCTGTGGCAAGCAGAGAGCCTGGCTGCCTTACCTCTCTCAAATGCCAGAAGAGATTCCCAGGAGTTCCCTGATTTTTTTAACCCTGTGTGTTCGCAGAGGCGTATCACCTTTCTAACGGCTATATTAGCTGTCAATTTTCATGCCTTAGTCACTGATTGGTTTTGCTATAACTTCCTAGAACTATCACTTTTTTGCTAAACCACCATACATATATATGATAATCCCATACTGATACATGCAATGTATCTATACAATAGTCGTGGTAATATTCACCTAGACTTCCTTATCTAACAGTGTTAAAAGATATTTTCTTGTGGAAAAAAAAAAAAAGGTGATACGTCTATTCCAACCATATTACTAATATTTCACAGTTATAGATCTTCTATAAACAGTTATCCTGTGTTACAGAGATATTGCCCCTTATTATAAATTTAATCTACCCTGTCAGTATATGTGAAAAATGAGGTTCACTTTCTTAGAAAAATTTATAAGTTTAATGGAAAATAATAATAAAAAAACAATTAGGAGACAGAAAAACAAAGTTTCTCAGCCAAGGGTGTCTGGGCCCAAGCCAGCCAGCACACCTTATCCCTTCAGACCCTTTGTTTTAAGGATCTCTGTGTTACATATTCAATAGACCCTAATGCATGATTCAAACATTCCTTTTGGGTATGATTTTCTTTATTCAGTTTCAACTCTCCCCCAATCATTTTATCTGGTAGATTTATCTGTAGGTGGCTCTGTTTTGACTGGTTAACACAGGTGTCATAAATTCTTCTGTCGAGGTTTTTGGTCATCTTCATTTGGATAAGATACTTGATAACAGAGGTTCAGCAATCTTCATGCAGGAATGCAGGATGACTCCCCCCATCTTCTGGTTTGGCCAGCTTAGATGTTACAAAGAAAAAACCCCAGTCTTTACTTTTAACACTATGTTACAATCTGAAAATATACATTCATCACATTTCTAAACTCTATAAATACAGTACAACCTTCCCATACATATAGCATTCAATATTTGCGAAAAGCCAACTCCATCATATGCATTTATAACAGTACAGAAACTTTGCAACTTTTAAGAAGTGAAATCCCATGGTGATAGGGAAAAGCTCATGTGCCTTTCGCTACTTCTAGGAGTTTTCTTTGACATCTTGCTAATTTTATTTCAAAAGTATTTTAGGCAACAGGATTAGCAATAACATTTTGCATTTCATTTAAATAATGCTTATTGGTTTCTTTTATACATAGCTCAAAAAAATGCTCATTTCTTAAAAGTATGATGTGATTTCTACAGAGAACAAGTAGATGTTTCCTTTGATGGTTTTAAATTAATTTGTTTGTGATACAAGAGTGAATGGTATTTTCAAAAGAGTTATATACATATATGTGCATATTATTTGTAGGTTCTTTACAATATCATTGATTATTTAGTTGGGGATAGATGACAAAGCCAGTTGTTTTGTGAGTTATTGCTAAAAGATTTCTTTTGAAGATATGACGAGGAAGCCCACCCAGTCTAAGTCTCAGCTATGGCCAGGCTGTGGCTTTGACTGGTGGGAGAAGTGTGCCATCAAGCTTTCCCAGTCTAGGTCTTAGATTATAGCCTTGACTGGCAGGAAAAGTATCAAACCCAGGTGTTTCTGCATTAAAAATGAAAGCAAGTCACTCTGACTAGCTAATTTGGCCTTACAGATGCTGAGTCCCTTTCCCTCTGAGATAACTATGATCGGCCTCATCCTGAAGAGGTTCTTCAAATCCTCATTGTGAAAAGGAGGCCCTTCAGCAATAGCAAACCCTGAGTAACAGCAAAGCATATAAGCAGTTATAAGTTTCACCTTATTAATTTTGTTCAAAAATACATCTTCTGTTGCTAAAACAAGAAAAATGTAGAAGAGGGGTGGATGTACACTCACCCTCAATAGTCTTCAGTGTTCTCATGTTTTTCTCATGCTTTTAAATTGATTCACAACATAACCTAGCAAGCCAACAGCTTGTCAGAAGCAGAAGATTGTCAACATTAAGAAAAATTACCCACCACCTTACTTGAACTCCAAGACTCAAACATTTGAGAAACATCAGAGGCAGAAAGATGTGTGTTTTAGTTGAAATGGTTTTGTTTCCTCTTTTCTAGTTTTAAGTTGTAACTTCTAAGCAATTAACCTGTGACATACTAGCCTTGAAAGACACTGATATTAGTGAATTTCAGCTAACAGCTCCTACAAGTGAATGCTGCAGCTCCAATGGTACATGGGACACATTACTGGCAAGGGGAACTGAGTTTATCAAATTGACTAAAAAGCCTCATTCAAATTAAATCCATACTGTCTTTGTCATCCTATCTGCAAAGTGCCTGCAGGAAGGATAACAAAGAACACTTTTGCATTTTTTAAATTATAATCAAAAAGGGTGATTTGTCAAGGCTAGTCTTCAGCTAAGACAAAATAAATCTGATCATGGCAAGTCCAGTTTGGCTGACCTGGCTTGTTCTAGAAGTCTCTAGGTAAATAAGAGAGCTCATGCAGAGACCTCAGTCAATCATAGCCAGTCCAGAGAGCAGACACATCGCTGCTCAAGGAGCTGGGCCATGCTAAGACTCAGACCAATCAGTGTCTAGAGCCAGGAGTTTTGAACTCACTGTATAAGAAGGTTTCAAACAGTAAAACAAGTTGTCTTGTAATCAAGAGGACTTGAGCCATGATTTCTGCCTCCCTACCACCAGCTGTCACGTACTACTTGCCTTCTGCCAAAATGCTCTCTCCAAAAGTTTTCTGGACTGTGCAAGGATGAGGGTCAGCCTGTATGTCCAAAGCAGTCAGCCAGAAATGCTCATGCTCTGCTTGCAAACCAATTGACTGGAACTGGAAAGGACAGCTGACATAAGTGAACTCTTTGTCAAAGAACTCAGCCACTTGGCAGGGAAGTTAGAAACACTACATTATTCCAGCCTTGCACAGAGGTTACCACCAAATACATTGGGTGGTGCTGCCAGTCAGTAGGTTTTATGACGTCCCACTGCTCAGAGCTGCTTGTTTTATTCTTAAGACACAGTGTTAAGCAGGAAAGTCTCACAGGAATTAGCAGAATGAAGCTGTAATGAAAACAGATTTACAACTCTCAGGAGAAAAACTGCTGTTTTGCAGGTTTTGAAGGCCTTAATGCCTTGGCTGAGTGTGATAGGTGGTGTCACTGCAGAGCCTGAGCAAGATACAAAATGTGTCCTTGCCAGTAGATTCCTCCTGCCTGGGAGCTCATCCCAGTGAAAGTTTTCTGTCTCCTTCCATCCTGTCCACCCCAGCGCACCCCAGTGCATCCCAATCTGCCACGGGCCAGAGCCTGCCGCTCCCTGCTCTTTGCCAGGCTGGCCAGGCCTCGGTGGGGTGTGCCAGGGCCACACTCACGTACCAGGCAGCTGTATAGCAATTTTGGGTTCTTTGTATGTTACTCTCATATGTACAGTCCATAAGGAAAACTGCCTTTCAAAATGTGAAGACATACAAAAATACACAAAAATACATAGTGTCCTTGGGGAACACCCCAAAGGAAAGGCCCTGACCATCTCACCCACGGAACGTGTCCCCCTCCTGGCACCAGGCTAAGTCACACACACTTAAAGGCACCACCACCGAGACCCCGCCTAATCCGAGAGCGCACGGAGCGCACCTGCAGGGCAGGGATGTCCCGCGGACCCGCTCCCCTGGCCCCGCAGACTCGGCGGGCTCCGCAGCCCGGCTGCGGGGCGGAGCGGGGCGGGCCGGACCGGGGCTGTGCCCGGCCGGGGCTTGTGCCCGCCCGGCCGTCGCCGGAGGGGCCGCTGGGGATGGCGGGGCTGCCGGAGGTGGAGGGAGCGGTGGGGATGGCGGGGCCGCCGGAGGTGGAGGAGTTGTCATCGCGGGGCTTCTCGGAGGAGCAGTTTCGGGTCGCCTGCCGGGAGCTGGACCAGCCGGCACCGGCCGCGGCGGGGCCGTGGCAGCTCCAGGTGGAAACCATGGGAGTGAGGATCTACCGGCAGTACCACGAGGTGGGCGGGCTCCGGCGGCGCGGCCTGGGGCGGCCGGAAGAAGGGGATGGGGGGGGGCGGTGGGGTACGGGGACGGGGGGGCGGTGGGGAAAGGGACGGGGGCGGTGGGGACGGGGACGCGGCGCCCACACGACCCTCCCGCAGGTGCCGGTTCCCCGCACAGGCCTGAGCTTGGTTTCTCCAGGCTCGCAGAAAGCAGCTTTCCGGCTAATGCTATTAAATGCTGATGGGAAAGCTGCTGGGCCGCAGTGACCCGCGCACCGTGCCGGGGAACCGAGCTTGCGAGCAGCTGGATGGGGAATTCCTTGGGTGCTCGATGTGCCACCCTCCCGAGCCCCCTCGGAAGGGTTTGTGGTGGGGGGAGCGTGTCCCTAAAGATGTGCTCCCGAGCTCTGCCCGTATCACCGCATCCTGCTCTCTAGGGGCCCTCCCCGCTTCCTGCCTCTCTCCAGAGCTCCCTTCACACTGATTTTCCACCGTTCGCCCTCTAAAATCAGGTGGTAGTTCAGAAAGGGTTGGAATGAATTTTTCTCCCCTTTTGGGGGGGACTATTAAAGAACTTCAGTAGTTTACGAACTGGCTTGTGATTGATAGTGTTTCCATTCTGACACAGATTTATTATTTAATACTGACTTCTAAATCCATATATAAATATATATCTCAATATCCTATTTTTTTAACTGAGTGATCATAGTTTCCTCTCAACTTCTTCTGGACTTCATTGTTTTCTTTGCGTGACAAGTTTGTATTTGTATTCTGAGAAATCATTTCAGACATAGTAATGTTAGAAAAAAACAGCAAGCATGTAGGGCTGTGCTAAAGGCACAGTGGGGTGGGGAAAGCCTCTTTAAATCACCTCATAGACCTTGGAAATTTCTTCAGTGATAAATAGTCCCTGTTTACAGTGTGGATGTGGTGACTGGCAATTGCAAGATGAGCTTATCAGTAGGTGCACACAGCACAGGCAAGGCTGGGGTGCCTGCCAGGTATCCATGCAGGAATTAGTGTGTTGATGGAGTACAGGGTGCCAGGGTGTTTCTGCTGGAGCGGATGAAGTAGAGGTTTTAGGATCAGAGCTCAACACAGACCTGTAAGTGCACCATGCAGTGAATGAAGGCAAAGGAGCTTTGGGAAGCTGGAGGATAGATTTAGCCAGGCAAAGGGGACCAAGGAAACCCTGGCTTACTGCAGTGAGTGTGCTACTAAAATATGAATGGCAGCTGGTGAGATGGAAAGTAGCTTATGCTTCTCCTCCTCCTCCTCTTGTGCTTTTATACAGAAAGACTATAGAGCTAAAAGGAGTAGTTGAAACTAAAAAAAAAAAAAAAAAAAATTTACACGTGTCTGCCTTTTTTTTATGTAGTGTAATGCCCCTAGTTTAGGCTGGATGGACAGAGTACATAGGTTGCAAGGGGCCTTTTCAAATCCAATCTTCTGATTCTTCTGGGAAATAGATCTCCTGTTTTGTCTTTCAGTTGCTTCAAATTACTACAAGACAAGATGAATGAAGTCTAGAGGAAGGGTTAAAGTTGTTTAAAGCTGTTAGTGGAAAAAATAGCTTTTAGCACTTACTGAACTGCAACTCTTCTGTAGCAACAGGAGTTGAGGAAGCTGAAAACAGCAAATACTCTTCCTGTTGCCTTCTCTTTTTGCCTTGTCTTTCCACCTTCTCTGCAGGCTGCAGAAATAGATCTGGGCCTTCCTGCTTAGTGCTGTATTCCAGCCAAGCTGATTGACTCTCCTGATGACAGGCCTCAGAAAAACTGAAACATTTCACTCTTGTTTTAACTTTCTTCCTGTAAATTGCTGTTCTTCTTGTGAGAATAAAAATATTGATGCCTCTTACAAAGATGATGAGTGCATGGGGTTACACAGGTGTTGAATAGTTCAGGTTTGAAGCTGGTGATTGGTGCTTCAGTGAAGCTACAGTGAAGATGAGTAGCTTAAGCTTCTTGCTCACATTACTATTTTCTGGTACTTCAAATCTTCATCTTCTAGAGCTAATTAGTGAAGGCAAGGAAAAGAAGAGAATTCATCTAATCACCAACAGAATGTTTTATAATCTTTCTGTTCCTTTCCTTGGGAATGCTTTGATTTTATTTCTACACTGTATATTTGAAATACTCTCATTGTTTTAATTTAGTCCTTGTCCTTTAGTCATTGTACTAACAATGTAACAACCATTGCTCTATAGGCACAGATGGAATTACCATGTGTTGAAAGTAGCATTAAAACAGGAGATATCCTGCACCACACCCCTTTCTGAAAGAAAATTGCTGATAAATATTCAAGGCAGATATAAGAGTGCATTGCATGTAAGCATGGATGTTGTAAAGCATTCTTTCTGAAGTATGCCTCTAAAGTATCCCAGCCTGATGTATAAGCATAACTAACTTGCCTCAAGAATTTAATGCTTCTGATAAACCTCAGTGTGGGCAGGATTTAGTCCACACTGACCACTGGAGATGAAAAGGGGACTGTATTTGTGAAGCAGCATGCTCTTTCTGGAACTCTTGATGAAGTAAAAGGGTATTGGTGTAAGGGAAGGAACAGCCATTGTGCAGGGAGGGCAGGTCAGCCTGGCTAATTTAAACTTTCATGTATAGATCAAAAGTCGAGAGGTTAAAGACTGAATCTTGCATTGTTTTTTGAACACTTGCTTTCACAGCTCTTGAGCATATTTGTAGTTTGTGCCCCACCTAACTTCCTTCAGCTGTTCTCCCTGATGCAGAGTACCTCCCTTTCCTGTGTGAATTTTCCTCCTCATTCCGTTTCCACAGCAATCAGGACTTTATGAATATAAAATCTTTGGTGGTCTTGCTGACGTTCCCCCAAAATTGTGTGCAGATGTCTACATGGACTTGGATTTCAGAAAAAAGTGGGATCAGTACGTTAAAGGTAAGCTCATCTAGGCAGTGTAAAAGCAAGCTGGAGTCCACATTGATTGTTCCCACTAAAACTTTCCTCAAAGGTATTTTGAAGTTACTGCCTCTAAAGACTTTGGGTCAGACTTAAATATCTTTTGGGATGAGGTTGCTCTCTGCAAACATACAAGTAAACACTGATATAGAATCACTAATGTCTCAACAGCATTTATCTTTCCTCTGGAATAAATTCTTTCCATGTTGGTTAAAGCATGTGATTGACATCACTGGTTATGCTGGAGCACCTTGTAACTTCTGGTTGCAATGCTTAGGTTAAATTTTAGTAGATGTCTTGGGGAGAAATGGAGGTGGTACCTTTTGTGCATCTTTGCATATGGCAGTGGAGCAGTGACTTCTGGCTTCATCTGGTCCAAGCTTCCTTGGTGAGAGCACAGTCAAGATGGCCCAGCACCCTGTTCAGCTGGGTCTTAAAATTTGTCCTTGTGGAGATTATTTCAAAGGTTGATTGTTCTCATTGTGAAAATTTTTCCTCAGACTTCCACCAGTTTGATGCGTGATGGAATATCTTTTCTTGAAAGCATTGGTTGTTCTTGGCACTTTTTTACAGTTGGGAATGGGTGTATTGGGAGAATTCATGGTAACTTCAGACTTCTACAGAGAAAGGAATAACCAATTTAGTAAAGTTTATTTAATGTTGTCTTTGAAAAAGGACATTTAATCTAAATATCCATATGGTGTTAAAACATCTTACATCAGCAGTAATAAGGTAAGGGTTCAGCTGATGTAGATATCCAGTAATCCATCTATTTTAAAGATAAAAAGGGGAGCCTTTTTAAGCCTGTGCTTGAAGTCAGAGCAGGCCAGTAAAACTGAAAAGTGGTCAAAGTATTTTGCTGAACAAGAAGCAGTGTTAAAAACCAAAGACTTGTTAAATGCTGTGTTTGTTAGGTTTAGGAGAGCTCCACTGTGAATCATTGCTGATAATACCAGTGGCTGTATTGATACAGAGACCCTAAATTTAACTCATGTCAGTCTTGGTCAAATTTAAGGAGTAGTGTCTTCATAAAGAAGTGTCAATTGTCAAAATGGTCCGTAGCTTTCTTGTAGTAAATGCCATTTTGCCCTTAGTGAAACAAAGAGCCAGAGTGGGACTCAGCATTATTGTACTGGATGTAAAAATATTCTGTCGAGTTACTTCAGTAGTCTTTAAGTGTGTTTAGGAGAAACGAATGCTTCTTAAATAAACACTTTTTTTTTTTTTTTTAATTCCTTCGTAGAGAAAAGAAAGGAAGCCACTGGGGGAAGCTACACCCTTAAACTAAAAACTAGATAATGTTGCAGAGCTGACATTTATATCCTTGCTGACCATGGTTTGTTCATCTGTTAATTTATACTTGTGCTGGTGCTTTAAGTCCAGCATTTCACAGAAATTAACTCTTAAAGGGCATAAATATAATGTAATGCTTTCCCTCCTACTTAAAAATTGACACAAGTCCACCCATATTTTAGGACGGTACAAATGATGAAATAGTGCTAGCCAATATTTTAAATGTAACCCCAGTTCAGCCTGGGCTTTTTCTTTCACATTTAGGAAGAAACCCCAGAAAACTTCCATTGAGAGCCTTCTTGCTCTTGGTGTTACTGTTTATATTCCTTCGTGCTCTTACAGTCATGCAAGTGGCAGTCCAAAGGAGAGTTCTCTGCTGAGCTGCTGGCTGACATTGAAATGAAAACCTGACCAGAGCAGAAGTAGCTGCCTTTTTAACTGAAAAGGCAACTGCTCCTGGATGCTTCCCAATATCCATGAGATGTGGACCTCCTGAGGCCTGGTTTGTGCTGCAGCTGCCAATTCAGCCAGGAAGTTGTGACTAAACTGTAGGCACTGAGGTACCATGTGCTTCTGTGACATGATGCAAAATGGTTGGGCCTGCACAATACTGAAACCTGCTACTCCTGATTGCACCACCTTCCTGACTGAGATCAGATGTCCCAACAATTTAACAGTAATAACTGATTGTAGAAGCAGTAAGTGCTGCTCTGCCTATTATGGATAGAATGGACTTGTGATCTCTTGTAGTGATGCTAAATGAAATGAGATTATTGATTAAAATGCACTATATTCTGCTTTGAAGTGAATGCAGATGGGATGTGGTTTACCTGTTGTGTGGGTATGAGGTAGCTAATAACAATTGTATTGGGGTCTTTAAAAAAGATCGCTGTACTTAGAAGTGAAAGTAAAGTGAATAACCCAATGCTCCAGTGACCTCTGGTGGAAAACAAAAATGTTGTGGGTTATTACAACACCAGGTGTATCCAGTAGTGCTCCAGCTGGAGAAGAGGAGAAGCTGTTTCCATGGGTGACAGCTTATCTGCAGGGCATACTAACAGAACCCTGGTTTGGAATAGATTACGTAGGGGAAAAAAA
Organism: Cettia cetti; assembly: GCA_013401135.1. NCBI lineage: Eukaryota > Metazoa > Chordata > Aves > Passeriformes > Sylviidae > Cettia > Cettia cetti. The sequence goes on from VZUI01052986.1 coordinate 19,847, forward strand.
AAATCTCCCTTCTGGGGCACTGTTCTTGCCTTATCAATGAGATTATCAGTTTATTCTGGCCTCACTTTCAAAAACCTGGCTCTGGAGTATATAGAGCACCTCAGGCACAAGTCTACTCTAAAGGAAGAAAAGACCACTCCGACTGCCAAGGTGAACCACCTTTCTGGATCACACCTTTCTGGATCACACCTTTCTTTACTCCAGCTCCTGAGCCAACAGGAGTTCACCCTGGCTCAGCCCCATGACTTGTCAGGTCCATTGCCCTCATAGTGGCAGTTGATGAACTGTAGATAGGTTTTCTAACTCAATTATCTGGGTTGAATAGAACTAATTTTTCTCCTTTGTGCCAGACTACTCTCTGACTGAGTCACTGCCATGTTTTAGGCACTATTCTTAGGTTACTTTTTTTCATGTTCTGCTGCCTTCTAATATGAGTTTCCAGGCAGACTGAAGGTGGTGTAATGAAGGCTCATAAACTGCTCAAGATTCTAGTTTGTTGTTGCATGTATAAACTTCTGTGAAATTCCTGACAGGTTTTCCAAAATTCATTAATCCCTCATGTAAGATGTCTTCAGATGTCTTTCTATATGAAGATGTCTTTCTGTAGAAAGCTGCACTCATCCTAGTTCTATGTTAACTCAGTATAATTTATAAGGCTAATGACATTGTGAAAAAGGACATTGTACTTGTGACGTAGAATTGTACAGAACATGCACAGGTGAGGGAAAAGCTTTGAGACAGAAAGGCTTTGAATGAGAAAACTTTTGGAAAAGGAATTTGACCCTACTTTCCCCAGAATTGTTCTGCTTTTATCTTCTGGGGTTTTTTTGTTTGGGGTTGTTTGGGGGTTTTTTGTTTGGTTCCCCCCCCCCGCCCCCCCCAATTAATCCAATAGCCACAGAAAAAAAAAGAAAAGGCCACGTATTTTTGTGTATTTGCTTCCTGAACAATCCTGGTACAGAACTTCTTAATGTCTCTTACTGCTAAAATTCTACATACATATCAATTTCGACATCAGGGTTGCACGTAAAATGTGTCTGTATCAGAAATCTGAGCAGTTCTTGATGCCATCTATATTTCTGTTGCAGTAGAAATTAAAAACATTAAAAGTCTTCTTCTTTCAACCGTAGAACTGTATGAGGAAACATATGATGGTGAAAAAGTAATCTACTGGGAAGTGAAGTACCCTTTTCCTCTCTCAAACAGAGATGTATCCTTTCAAGCTTTTGTCTTCATGCAGTTTTTACCACTTGGTCATCCAGGAATCCCAACAATGAACTGATTCCATCACTCTGCTGCACTGATCTAAGATTTTGCTGTCCTCATGTCGCATGAGTATATATGGCATGGAGAGGAGTGTGGGTGTCACTTCCCACCCAGAGCTCACATAGCTGAATTACTGATCTGCAGGATTGAATCCTGTAGGGACATGAAAAATAACTTGAAGGAGCTGCTGTTTGTGATGTAATTCACTTGTCAACTCCTCTTCCCTCAAACTGACATTGTTTTGACATGCCTCCTCAACTCGCCATGCAGTATGTCTATATTCGGGAATGCCGGGAAATGGATGTGGATGGCAGGAAGATCTGGGTTGTCTTAGCAAAAAGTGTGGCTGTTCCTCAGTGCCCTGAAAAGCCTGGCATTATCAGAGTTAAAAACTATAAACAAAGCCTGGTAATTGAAAGTGATGGCAAGGCTGGATGTAAAGGTAAGAGGTCAAGAAGATGTCACGTAGTCATGTCATGTATGTATTAGCAAAACACACAAAGAGGGGGACTGGAAATTTTAAGGCAAGGGTTACTTTAAAGTGGATTAAACCATTGGAAATGTCCAAAGGTTTCACTACTGTGAAAAATCTTTTTATTTAGCAGTTGGGCTGGGTGGTTAAGAATAGTCTACTGACCACTTCCTTCTGCCCTCCCATCCCACCACCAGTCTGTACTTCTTTTCCTGCCAGACAGTGCAGCTGAGGAGACTCTGCTGCAATTTTCTTAACTCAGCAATGATTCAAGTATTGTGTTTGACAGATGTATAGATTAAAGGGTTTGCTGAGAGTTTGACACCTGTCTGAGATTAGTATTTTAAAGACAGTCTTATTTTATAAGACAGGGTGGCAAAAATGGTTTGCAATAATCTAAATTTCTCTTGTGGTTCTGTCAGCTTCCCAGAGGTTAATCAGGAATGCCTATATTTACTTCACATTTCACTTCAGGACATGTTGAATTTTTGTGCAGAGTTAAGAGTAGAACTGTTGTAGTTGGTCCAGTCATGCACTCTGAGAGCTTCTGTCACAGTATGTTAGAGCTGAGTCTCAGGTAATTGTCTGGTAACTTCTCTCTCCTCTCCAGTCTATATGTACTATTTTGATAATCCTGGTGGCAAGATTCCATCCTGGCTGGTCAACTGGGCTGCCAAGGTAAGGAAAACATACAGACAATGATCTTTGGCTCATCTTTTTCAAACAACAAATTCACTGCAGTCATACCCATCTTCTGTGTTGGGCAGATTTTTTTCTGAAACATATCAGCCTTCCTAGCTTTTATACAGTCCCATATTAACAGTCTCACTATTGTATGCTCTCATGACAATAGTCTTAATTAATTTACTTATTTTAATTTCTGTCAAATTCCTTTGGTTTGTCAACCAGGCAGGTAAATTTCTGCAGCAAACCCCAAATAATCTGTATTTCAGAGCATATAGGAATAGCCTCAAGACAAGCAAACTTCAGTAATGCAGTTTGTTCCCAAAATATTCAAGTAATGGATGGATGCTGTGTACCAGATCTTATACATGTATCTTAGACAACTGTATATTAGATCTTAGAACTCTATCTGTTGAAGGCCTTGATCTATATAATGTGAATTCTCATTTTGCTTCTAGTTCTTATTGATTTCATTATGCAAGGATAACTTGTCTGCCTTTCTCTTTACAGAGTGGTGTGCCTGCTTTCTTGAAGGATATACAAAAAGCTTGCCTTAATTATTCTAAGAGCACATAGGTGTTGAAATTGATCTTAATTGTTTAATTCATAGATCTCTGCTCTTACAGGAGCAGCTGTTACATATTACACTGACTAAAATCTACCTCTAATATTGGAAAGAATTTTATTTTAGTTGAGTTATGCCTTGAATTTTATTAGATTTTTTTTTTCCATCTCCAGCTGAAGAGCTGGCCGCTGGCAAGGTAACACCATCAGCTGTAGCTTTTGAAAATACTCAAGTTTAGCCTTGTTCCCCATACTTTGCATATGCTGGTTGTTGGTGTCATCTAGAGGAGTTCTGAGATGGATATGTTACATCCTTGCACAAGAGGCAACAATCTTACTAGAAAAATGTCTGAACTTCCTGCAAATTGTCTTGGGTGTGTTATGCCTGGATCTGCCTTTGTTACCTTGCAGGGTGGCTTCCTCCTGAAACTCAGTAACTGAACTTGCCTGGCATAGGAGAAAATGCTTTTGCTACCTAAGTTTGTTATTCATAAACTCTCTGCCTGATATAAACCTAAAAAATGCTGAGGGATGAGGTAAATTACTAGAAATATGCAGTAGGAACTAGAAGTCTGTGATGCTAAGTTCCCTTAAATCCAGATGTAAATTGATCAAGCCTAATGCCTTGCATTCACAGCTCCACAATTCTGTATGAAAAGTAAAAGCCTTAGCTGTGTCCAGCTAGAAAAAAAAGGAGGAAGTGACTTCTTGCATGTCTGATTTAAGGGGAACAAGTTTTATCTTCAGAGTCAGTAGCCTTACCTATAAGACAGCTTGGATATCAACTTGAAACTGGAAGTAATTTTATACTGGGTGCCTGCCACTGAATGTGGATGAGCTTGATGTGGAACTTGAACTTGCTTACATTTTTAAATTTCATGCTGATAGAAAGAATGGATGGTGACACACTAAAAGCTTAACTGAGCACAAAATTAAATTTCCAGCACCTTTTTTAGCAGGGGTGGGAGGAAGTGCATAAAATAATGAGAGGTCATAATTCTCAGGGATTTAAAATATTCTACATTGTTCCTAAATCTAATCCTGTTTCTGAGCAAGTCTGGTAATGGAGTGTCTTTGTCTTGTTAAAAAATAAACAATTGAAATTATTGCCTTTATACCTTGTGTAAATATTTGCTTCCAATAAATCATTATTTTGTCCATGTAGTGTTCTTGTTCTGTCTCCTAGGTTTAAGAGGGTCATTCTGGGCAGGTTACAAGTGACAGGCTGATACTGTAAGCTGCCTTATTTTTAAAGGATTTTGAAATAATAAGTTGGATTAGAACTAAGCAGGATTCTTGTGTTCTGCCAGCAGTTCAGGCATTTTTCAATGTCTTTGACTTGGAGACTGTCACTGGATTGAATACTACAGTGTTACACAACATGATATAACAAAATTTTAAAAGATTCATCTGAGGATGAATCTTCCTGGAACAATGATGCAAACTAATTAATTTCCAGTTCTTTCTGAACAAAACTGACTTCTCTGCTAAATTAGTCCAAAACTTACCTGTAATTGTAAACCTCCCTTAAAATTGAAATGTTGAGTTGAAATGTTTACAAACAATGTGTACTTAGTGAGCTGAGTATGTGCACAGAGATGAATCATGTACAAAAGAGGCCGTTTTTTAAATCTTTTTCTCCAGACAATCTGTAATTTTGTTTAGTCTTTAAGGAAATGAAAGCAGGAGAAAGACTGAAAGCATTTTATAATCATGAATTCACTTTGTCTTAGTTACTTGTCACCAAGACAGAGTATCCATGTGTGCGCAGTGTGCTGAGACACTGAGGCTGAGAGTTCAGGAGGCTGAATAGCTCCATTGTCAGTCCAGCTGAAAATCTGATTTCCTACAGCCCCTCACTGTGTAGAATGCACGGTCTTTGCTCACATATCCGTACTGAAACCATTGCACAGGCAGTTTCTTGTGCTGTACACAACTTTCTAAATTAAAACGTTTGATTTAACAGCAGATGCTAAGACCAGCTTTTCCACTGTTTGCAAGCAACTAAGCAATGATGTGAGATGAAGGCAGCATCAGATCTTTAGTTCCCCGTGGGCTTTTAAAGTAATATAAATATGCAGTGACACTTCAGTTTAAGTCTGGGTTACTACACCCATCTTGTGTTACTAGGGAAGAAAAGTTCCAGCTTTGTGTCAGTTTCATATCTAAGTGGAAGATTGTGACTAGTAAGAGGTGGTATTTTCAGTCTTTAGATGACATTCTTAAGTCATTTTAGAGCATTTTAAATGACTGATTAAATACTGATCTTCCATAAATTATACATGTATCATGTGAGCCTTTCTGTATAGCTTGATCAGGAATTTACCTGCAGTGAAAGTTGTTAAGTCACCATGAATTTTGAATTCTGGTGCCCAGGGTTATAAGACATGAAACCCCTTCCCATGCTATTTGTTAATGGAGCACCTCAAAGTTGGTGATGTTTTCACCAGCTTGCCTAAAACCAGAGTGCAAAGTTAGATCTTATATTCATCTGTTGTAAGCAAAGGATTGTTGGAATAAAAAAAGAATGAACATTCCTGTTAGGTGATGACTGAGCCTCTCCTCTATCCCACCTCAATTAACAGATTGGTAGGTATCATGCTACATATTGACAGGGACTAATGAAGTTTTCCCAGCAGCGAGACAGAACTAGAAAAATGCTGTAGTTTCAGTCAACAGTCATCTGCTCCAAAGTGCAGTATCAGAGTTTGCATAAATCATAATAAGCTTTAGATCTATTCTCATGTAGAACTGCTGTTTTAAATTTAGCAGCTCTTCCTGAAACATGTTTTGGCGTGTTCTTCACAGAAAGAAGTGGTTTTTTTGGAATGACTTGTTCCCCATCCTTTGTTTCCATAAGGAAGGATGCTGTAACAAAATGAATATAAACCATTCTTCCACAATGTTTTCCAGCCATTCAAATCCATTCTTTCTATGCAATCTCTCTGTAAAACTAATGTATTTGAGTTGGAAGGTGGAGTAAGGGAAAGATTCCCAGTAACCCAAAGTCAACATAGAGAATTATGTCAGATTAACTGTCACTGGTGCTGCCTCTTAGAAGATGATGTGCAAAGTTGTCTTTGCTCAGGAAACATCTGGCTGATGCTATGCTTCTCAAGCAGATCATCATCTGTTTTTATAATTTAGTGGAACAAAAAATGTGGGAAGACAGGAGGATAGACTTCTGATGCTAGTCCATGCTAGTAGATGATGTATCTTCCTAGCATCAATTTTTCTTCCCATTCTATCAGTTTTCTATGTACAAAGAACATTTTCAAATGGGATCTAATGATACTTAAATATTTGTCACTTAGCTGAGAGTGATTTCTCCCTGAGCACAGATTTTCCTTCCTCTATTGAGATGATAATTCATAACCAAATTTACTGTCTCGCTGTAGTTCTCTGATCAAAATACTACACTTTCAGACAAAATACTTTGTTTTTACTCAGTTAAAAGATGCTGAAAACTTCCATTCAAAAATAGAAAAGAAGACTTATGGCAGGAGCAAAGATGTTATAAATCCCGATGGACTGCATGAAAGATAAATGCCTTCTGAGGAGCAATAAAAAAGAATAAAACTCTATAGCAAAATTGGTTTTGCTGGGGTTTTTTTTCATACCACTCTTGTTTACAACTGCAGACTTTAGAATCCTGATCAGTAAGGTAAATAAAACTGATGTTAAAGCATCCTACTAATTCATCTCTGTAACTGCCAAGGAACATATTAATTAGGATTACATGTGCACACATAAGGAGAATGTCATCTTTCTGTTAGCTCAGTATTCCCTGTTCTTTCAGAACTTGACCATAAACAATTATTCTCATTTAGAATCTAAATAGTAAATGTATCCTGGAGTCCTGCTGTGAGACAGGAATATTTTAAAGGGGAACAACTCTCCACTGGAAACCTTCATTTCCAAAGTAAGGACTGCATCCTGTGAGTAAGTGTTTTGAAGGAACCTGCCGTAATAATCATGCTGAAATACATGAATGAATACATATTCATTTTAGCTTGTGAAAAATTTCCTGCATCCCAGCTGTGAAACAGGTTAAACTGAGAACTGTTCCTGCAGTGGAAGCACAAGTACCTGTAATATTAAGATTTAAGTGAGTTTGCCTTTATCTGTACTCTCTAGATTTCCTGCAAATTCTAATATTTTTCTAAGGCCTGTTTCAGCACTGGAGGCAAAAGAGATTCTGTGATGAACTGTAAGAATCAGGTTTTGCTCCAAGCTTAATTGTCTTACTATTCTTCATCTGTGGAAGAAACCCATGAGCATTAATCATGCTATTCCTAGAATAACAAGTTTGGGTTTGAAGCAGTTCTTCTACAACACATAAGGCCAAGGGTTCCCTCTGTGCTGTAGGTACTGTGACCAGAAGCCTGCTGTGAAGTCACAAGGCTCACTGCATTTCTGCCTGAGCATATCTTGGAAGGTTTTATGTATTTCCCTGTTTCAGTCACTCAGAGCCATGGGGGATATGGCTTTTATTATTGCTAGTGCCTTCCATGTCTTCCAAAGCATGATATAAATTGTGTGTAATTGGCTGGAAATGGATATTTCATATTCAGCTGCAGCTTGGAATTATAGCTTAAGAGTGGATTTTAAATATTTATTTTTTTTATTGATACCAGGCTGCTGCTGTGCATTTTAAAGTTAATGTGTTTTCTCAGCATGGAAGCCATATAATCAATTTGTACATTTGAGTGGATCTCACAAGACGCCAAAATTGCCTGGCCAGCCATTTACCCTGTGAAAGGCTCATGATGCTGTTCAACTATTCAAATTAAACAGTAGGTACACGCCTTCAGCAGGAAATTACTGTGACACTAGAAGTGCCTATCGTCTCAGAGTGTGAGGTGGGTATGTGAAAGAGTTCATTGCCTTCCACTCACTTTTTTCTTGTAACATGGGAATGAGAACTGACCCTTGATAACATTCAAGCTGTGGTTCTAGGAGCCATGAAATTGAGAGCGTTACCACTGAATTCTCTACAATGACTGTCAGGCATTTAGAAAAAAAACTTCTAAATCCATTTGGAACAAGTTAGAGAATAAGTATAAAGAAATAATCTGAGCATCTTTTAAGGTCTTTCAGGAAAGACAGGCCTAGAAGTACCTGCCAGTTCACCAAATGCAATTATAGGCATCACATAATATCAGTCCTTCCCATGTTTCACAATTTTGTGCTTAATCCATCCTCTCTTTCAAAATTGTAATTCTGTATGCTCAATATACTTGCCAGTAAGTTTGTTGTGAAAATATGACGTGTAGAGAGCTTGTATTTTGCTCTTCATATTTATTTTTTTTTTTCCTGTGGCCAGTAGATATCAGAATGTTTAATGCCAAAATAAAGAAAGTTTCTTCTCAGTGATTATAATCAGCAATGAAACAAGTTGCTTTGAGAAACTCTGAAATCTCTGGTTTTGGAGATACCCAAAGCTGAGGTGGAAAAGGCCCTGGGCAATTTATCTCTTGAAATTAGAGCCAGCTTCAAATATGGTGCTGCTGTGGTCTGTGGGTTTGACTAGATGATGAGATTATCCCATATGTCCCTTCCAAGATTACAAGATTTTCAATATTAATAAATCTAGGAGATTACAATGTGAATCCTTCTGAGAAGGCAGTATTATTTTCTTTCCAAATGCTGTTATTTAATAGACTGACTTCAACTGAGATACGAGATGTGCAAGTGTATGGAAAACCTACAATCAAGATCTGTATCAGAAACAGGTACATAGACATTTTTGGCAAAGAGGTTGTTGTAAGCTGCTTTATTGCTTTAGTTTCTTATTTCAACTAAAATTATTGGTATGAGGTTGGTGAGAAATCTGGAAAATTTAAACTAAATTAAATGAAGGCAGACTTTCTGAATCTTTGTTAGTGAAACAATATCATAATAAGCATTACATTGCATTACATTACATTACATTACGTTACATAAGCAATAACATTAATGAGTGAAAGCATGGTGACTAAGTTTGGGAAAGGTCAGCAAGAGGAGAGAAACTGAGGCTGAGCTGCACACTCCCAGAAATGTTACTGGTGCCATTTGGTTTTGGTCATTTCCTGCTGCATCCAGCAGCTGCAGATCATATCAAAAGGTTAAAAGGTGGGAAAGGACCAATTGGGCAAGGTTGAGATGTAATCAAAACAGAAGATGAAATGCAGATTTAGAATATCCAAGCATTCCATGATGATCCTGTAGTTTTACTTAACTATCAAGGCAGTATTTTTAAAGACAGTATGCTAAGCCAAATAGCACTCACAAAAATTTAGCCTTATACATGGTGAGACTCTCTTTTTGTCAGATGGGAATATATATTCAATCACATTTAATTAAAAATAAATAATTATTAAAAGATATTTACTGTTAGTAAGTAGACTCTTCTTCTCCAGATCTTGTGATTATTACCAGCCCAATTCAATATTTAGCAACAGAAGAACAAATCTTTGTGTTGATCCCATAGTGGACTTTCCTCTCCCAGCCCAATGATGAATATTTCCAATCGACATTTACTGCTGAATACAATGTCCTTTACTGTCACATGTCTTCCCCTTTCCCTTCCCCTTTCAATACTGTGTCAACATTTGGGATGAGCCCAAATCCTAGTGTGTGATCTGACCTTCTGACATTGGAGCCCACTGCGCTACCAACCTGGCCCTGCTTCCTGCTCCAGAGAGTGAGCACAAACATTACTCTCAAGGATCATCTTCTGTCCATCTATTATTTTTATGTCTGTTGCTGCTTGTGCATTTGAATGTATTATAAAAATCTTGCATGGGTTCTTGGTTGCCTTCCCAAAATATGTATTTGGATCTGTGGATATGTATTTATGTGGGAATAGGAATGATGTCTTTTGGAATTTGTAACTGTTAAAATTAAGAAAAGTGAGGGGGAAGAATAAAAATTGGACTGAAGACAGTAGTAAATAATAAGTTATGTTGGTCAGTGTTAAGCAGGGCAAGAGCATTCTGAAAACAGACTGAGTTTTGTTTAAAATTATGTCATAAAGTATATTCAGTATATTTTATAATAAAATCTTCAACTTAAACAACAGGGCAGTTTTTCAGGGCCATTAGTCTCCTTTTTAATTTAGCATAGACATATTTTCAAATATGCAAATTGCGTGTTTTGATTTTCTGGGCCAAATAATGAAGAAACACAAATGTTTGCCAGAGTCCCAGGAAATAGGACTGTCTTCTGATTTGTAAAGCTGTAAAACTGTGCTAGTTTAGCACAGTGATGCTAATGGAAACATCAAATTCTTAGGGCATTCTAGATAAGATAGCTTTGATTTTTGCTATTTCCTGTTTTCTCCTGATATTTTGAAAGGTAAAAAAAAAAAAATAATAATCTGCATTGCTCCCCCCTTGCCTTACACAGAGGTCCCAACTCAAATATTTTTTTGTTTGGGAGTAAGTTTGTTGCTTACAGTTGCAAACAAGGAGGAAAATAAAAAAGGTTCCTTTTTAACTCCTCAGAATGGGAGTTTCAGTAAAACACCTTCAGTGGTTTCCTAGCAGAGATCAAAGGAATGAAATCCCAGCAGGCTTGGACAGTGGAGTCTATTTTTGGTAGTGAAACATCCACACAGTTCCTCTGCTTTACTGGGGATATCAGAGGAAATTGCAAATGCTGTAGAAGCTTATTCTGATGTCACAGGGGTTTGGGTGGGCTAAAAGGACAAATACTGAGCCTTTCACTTTGGATTCCTCTCTGTTAGTTGCTGTTTTTCAGGCAAAATTTTTGTCTACCTTACCTACATTGTTCCACAAAAAGCAATTACTTTTCTTAAAGTATTGGGGAAATCTGTAATATGGTAGACTACATGAATAAATAAGTTCTAATTTTTCATTTGGTTTTAAAACATACATTAAAAATAGTTATTGGATTTGTTTCAAATGCAAATACAAAGTATTTAAGATTTTCCCACCTCATTTTCCTCACACTTTTCAATTATTAATTACTAAAAATAAAGTGGAGCTAGAGAAAAATGTTAAGAAAGGTATAGCAGCAAGGAAAATAAATCTTCAGATTTGGGCAGAAAATGGGCACAATGGTCCAACTGTCATTGAAAAATGAGAAAAATATTATTTTTACTTTTGTGAAATAATTTAACATTTTTCAACTACTATCAGCATTTTCCACTGCTGCAGAGCAGTTAATACTCTGGATAAAATAGAAGCAAAGTATTAAACCTGCAGAACCAAATAACCCCCTCCTCCCACAGCTGTGTGGCATGAGCAGCACTTGAGACATCCCCTCTCACGCTGCTTAGAGTTTTAACCCCGGCTTTGCTCCAGATCTCTACTTACCTCTCAGCAGATCCTTTAGAAGGATCCTGCCTCTTTTCCCCTGGGTGGATTCTGCCTGTGATGAAGAGTGTCTCTACAGGGCAGCACAGTCCAGGTGCAGAAATACTCATCTCTTCAAAGTGTTGATGATGCTGCCTCATAAGGGAATAAACTCAGAATGAATTGGGACACCATAACTTGGGAACCAAGGAGGCATTGCAGGATAAAAATTAAAATATGTAGTGTTATCCTAAATTTGGCTTCAGTAGTTACCCAGAGAGATGACCATGTCTGCTCAGGGAATATGATCATTACTTAATGGACTTCAGACAGCAGATAGTGATAATTTGAGGATGCTGACAAAAACCCTGCTGTGTTCTGATCCAGTGGGGGATGTTCTAAATTGGCAGCCTTGTTGTCTTACTGCGTGACCTTGCATCCGCCAGCCTGGTGAGTCAGCTGGCAGCAGGATCAGTGACTGGAATGTGGCACGGGGGAAGGAAAGCAGAAATGCTTTGGCACAGAAAAGCAGCATGGGAAGTAACTGAGGGCAAAGCAGCACCTGGAAAAGGGCAGTAAATAGAGCTTAGTAGTGAGGAAAGACTACAGGAAACTGGGTACCTAAACACAGGAGAGCCAGGAAGGAATATCAAAGCATTTGCAAAGGGACACAGGTACCATGTGACAAACAAGGGCACCACCGGGCACACAGTGCTCACTGGTCTGTGCAGGGACAACAGGAGCAGTGTAGACACAGTATCTCTTTTTTTTACCTGAGAAGTCACATCAGCATTTGGTTTCCTTTTTCCTGATACTTTCCTGATGTTTCATGTAGCTTTGGAAAAAACACTGGAAAAAAATTGAAAAAGCAAATTTTATTTAGCTATAATAAACCAAGTGTTTTCCTAATTCATGCTGTTCAGAGACTAAAGTACATCTCTAACACTTTTGTATATGAAAAAAATGTAGGATCTGGCCATCACTGAAGTAAACACTGAGGCAGACTGAGTTGGGACTATCAGTTCCTAGGAAGGGACCTCACTCAGGTTTATGTGAGAATCATCCACAGAAGTAAATTCTGGTGCAAATATTATACATAATTTTTACCCTGCAGTTTTACTGTCTCAGTGAATTGAATCAGAAACCTCAATGCAATACCTTTAAAATTTCAATAAATCCCTCCTTACTCCAACACATGTGCATACACAAAACACATCCCATGTGGTCATAGGCATCTCTGAGTATTTGTGTACTGGCTCCTTAGCTGTGAGGACTGCAAAAATGCTTGAAAACCAAGTACACTCTGAGATGTGGCAGCTGGAAGTTTTAAGTCTCTCCCAAATAATGAAACTCAGCAGAACAATGAACTGCCAACCTTGTTCTTAAATATATCAATTACAGACTGCAACTGCCTGCACAGGTTGAAATCCTGCACTAAGACAGTGGGAGCTTTGCTTTGGCTTTCACCTGCCCAGGCTTTTTTCATCTCCTGTTCACTTCCAGCATGGGGAAAAATAAACAAACAAACAAACAAACAAACAAATAAAATCTATCTTCTGATTTTTTTCCTGGTCACCATGAGAACAGGGAAGCACTCAGTTTTATGCTTTTGTTTACTACTAATAAAAACAGAATGGATGAAAATGCCATTTTGTCTTTTAAATGTCTACATGGAAACATATTTTGGATTATTAGTCAAAACTGCCTAGATAAATGTAAAATACTCCTTTTGATCCTCCTCAAATTAAAAATTAGACCATTTCAGAGAGGCCTATTCTAGCACAAATTAAGAAAATGCAAAATCCCCAATATTATATCTGCAGTTGGCTGGCCTCTATTTTCTTTTGTAAAGGCAGATTTAAAGTACATCCAATTTGTGTATAATTCATTGTGATCTAAGGTTTTTAAATTAAAAGTGTTTTATTAATAATAAGGCCCAAACCAAATCTGCCTAGGCTGTGGACATTTAATGACATAAGCCTTTCAAAGTGTCTACTTTTACAGACAAATTTTTTAAAGAATAGAACGAGATGGATTAAAAGCTTGGAAATTTTGCTAATCCCATTTAGGGCTGGAAGTCCAGACTTTAGATTCAGCAGGAGTGAATGGGATTATTCACTCAATTCCATTACCACTTTACTATGTCCCTGTAAAGGTTAACTTAGTGTTTATGTGCTTCTTTTTACACCATCTTTCATATGGGTCTAATTACTGTGCAGAAGATTGATAATTTCAAGGAACAAGCATAGTTGAAAATATCATTCACTGAAGTTTCTAACAGTTTGCTGTTTCTCACTGAGGCTTACCAAGGTATAGTATCACCAATGTCTCACACTGAAACCTTTTCTCATCCATCAATAACTTGGCTCAAAAGATGGATTCTGGCATTAATGCCTTCATTTGAGGAGAATAGGGTCTCTCACTCTCTCAAATATATATGGACATAACATTGTATGTCACCACATAGCTCATGGCAACAGCATATAAAAGTTTGCCTCAGAAGAGATTTATGCTGTGAGAACCCTATCTGTGAAAAGTTAGAGGAAAAGATTGTAGGGGCTTATTGGTTCTATTGGTAAAATATTGGTTCTGCTTGAAGGACTGTGAGGTAATGAAGTGCAAAGAACAGGATAAAATCCTCATTATGGCTGAAATTAAATGAGAGAGTAGTCAGTAGTAATTGCAATGAAAACTTGCTTTCATTAGTTTATCTTGATGTGCTTTCATCAACCCATGCATTATTTACACACTAAAGACAGAATGTGAGAGAAAGTGCTTCACCCAGCCAAAGGCAGAACAAGGAGTGAAACTCAAGTTTTCTGAATCCTCCACTACAAAACCATGCAAGACACTTTGACTTTCTCATGAAATAAACAGCATATGGTCGACTCTGCAATGCTCCTTTGGGTTAAACTTCACTCAAGACTATTCAAGTTCAATCACACAAACCTTTATTAGTCAAAACTTTGCCTCAGCAGAGAAGCCTGCTCAGTCCACAGTCAAGAGGTGTTTTGGGGAAAGCCAGAGACAAAATTTTCTCTTTGGTAAGATGGCTTGGATGTTCCTGAAATCATAGCTCCATCTTCAATCCATCATATCAATATCAGTATGTTACCAGCAGGAGCCTCTGCAGGGAAACCAGGCAAGTGTTTAACAGTTCACAGACTGCTCCACATCTCTTTTGGACAATAAGAACAGAGCTTCTTGTACAGTTACCTCAATTCACACCCAAGGAAAAAAATCCCAGTGTAAGACCAACTGAAACTATATTTTTGTACACTGTCCTTGACATCATTTGCATTTATCTTACATTCAGTGCAATTTCATGATGGCAGATTTGTCTAAATGTGACAGGGATAAAGCACTTTGATTTTGCTGGTGTCTGAACAAACAATATCTGAAGTTTTCTTGGCAGACATTAAAAGAGCTTAATCAGGTGGCTCTTTCTGGGGAAGGGGCTATCTGCAGCCTGAGAAATGTGGGCATCTCACATCAGCTTCAGACTGGTGACCGAAACAAGCTCAGAGAAGAAATGTGGCTGCATTTTGCACTGAAGTTTCCATTTCCCAGGCCGGATCAGCAGTGTCCGGGAGGGGATGGTTTCCCTGGAAGTGCAATATGGCACTGCCCTCTAGTGTTGTGTGCCAGACCCAGCATCAGACAAACAGCTCAAACGCAGAATTGAGTTTGAACACAACACGTGGAAGCATTAGATTAAAAGATTACATTTCCTATCCGCTGCTCTCTGTATCTTAGGATTCTGTGGAGTGATGTGATGACTTTTGATCAGGCCCTGTGATCTGTTTGTTGCTTATATGGAGTAAAGTAACACTGCAACAATAAAAAACTCCAAAATCAGGCAAGAGGCATGAAAGAAACTATGCTAAGAAAGTGAGACAACATCAGGGGAGAGGGGTTGTTCAATAAGCCAGTAATCCCCAGGCAAGGTGGGGTTGTCTTTCCCTCTATTAAATAAAACCTCCAAAACTCTCAGGTGGCTTACAGATGGTTTCCCATCAAGGTTTTCCTGAGATCATATGGGAAAATTTTGTCAACATTCAAGAACTAAGGCAATTTCTTGGTCAATATTTAGTCCCTTGACTCACAATGAAAAGAATTATAATTAAAGTTTTGTTTTATGAAAGCAGCTTCTGGATGCTGATAAAACACTTGGTGGGAAATGATTCTGAACCACAAAAAAAGAGCTGCCAAAGGAAAAACACATTGTAACTGCACTGACTCTGAGTACGGTTAGGTAGGATGTGACTAAAATAACTTTGGCTGTCAGCACTGAGTATCTCATATTTATTGATGACTATAATTATTACTGCTGCAGTAGGAGGAAAGTTGAAATTAAACAAAAATATTCATGCTGAAATAGTTCAAAATTTCATCAAAAACTTATCAGTGTCCACAAGACCTTTGATTTGAATTTTGGGCCAGTATTTCAAAATGTGTAAAGAGAACTTCAAGCCTGGCTCATAACTGGCATGAACAGTGTAGAGCTAAAATATCTGCAGGAGAAGACTCATGAAAAAGTATTTTCTGCATTTCTCTCATTTAAAACCCAATCCTTTTTCCCCAAATAGAGATGCTGCTCAGGAAATGGAAAGGTTGGGATAATTATTCACTCAATTTGGACAGTATTGGGAAAACTCCCTCAGCTATAGTGTTCTTTTTGTAAGTATATTCTATAAGTGATAAACTGAATGTAAACAGCATGAGCATCATTCTACATCCCCTGAAATCTTTAAGTGTTCCCTTTTTACTTCAGTAGTCATCTGACTAAGCCCTGAAGGGAAAATTTTAAGTGCAAATTAAAGTTTAAAATTTTTTAAGGATTCAAAGTTTTTTTGCTTTTTGTTTTCAAACATGACTCAAAGTAAAAATGAAACAATCACAGAATCACAGAATTTCTGGGTTGGAAGAGACCTTCGAGACCATCAAGTCCAACCCATGCCCTAACACCTCAACTAGACTATGGCACCAGGTACCACATCCAGTCTTTTTTCAAACACATCCAGGGATGGTGACTCCACCACCTCCCCAGGTAGATCATTCCAGTACTTTATTATTCTTTCTGTGAAAAATTTTTCCTAATCTCCAACCTATATTTCCCTTGGCACAGCTCGAGACTGTGTCCTCTCGTTCTGTCAGTTGCTTCTTGGAGAAAGAGACCAACCCCCAGCAGACTACAACCACCCTTCAGGAAGTTGTAGAGAGTGATAAGGTCACCTGTGAGTCTCCTTTTCTCCAGGCTGAACAACCCCAGCTCCCTCAGTCATTCCTCATAGGGCTTGCGTTCCAAACCCCTCACCAGCTATATTGCCTCCTCTGGACGCATTCAAGAGTCTCAACATCCTTCCTAAACTGAGGGACTCAGAACTGGACACAGTAATCAAGGTGTGGCCTCATCAGTGTCAAGTACAGGGGAAGAGTGACCTCCCTGCTCCTGCTGGCCACACCATTCCTGATGCAGGGCAGGATGCCATTTGCCTTCTGGGCCATCAGGGCACATGCTGCTGGCTCATGTTTGGGTCCCTTTTCTGCCTGGGCACTGTCCAGCCACACTGTCCCCAGCCTATAACATTGCAGGGGATTATTGTGGCCAAAGTTCAGGACTCAGCACTTGGACTTATTAAACTACATCTTGTTAGACTTTGCAAAAAAAAAAAAAAAAAAAAAATCCTTTTATGTGTCCCTTTAATAAAATACATTTGCATAGTTATCTTACAACTTCGTTCAAATCCAAAGGTGAACAATTGCCTCATGCTAAGCACAGCAAATGACATTTTCTCTCATGTCTTTATTTTGGATCAAACCTATGAGTTCTTATTTATGCTATCCTTTTTACTGAAGCAACTGAATAGTTATTTCTTGGTTTGTCCCACTGAGATGAAGTAGTTTGATAAATTCTGTCTCATACCAAAATGTGGTATTGTAAAACTACTTCCTTTTATTGACAAAGGATGAAATGCTGCTGCCAAATGCAATCACTCATATTTTTGTAAGACTTTTGTGACAATCTCTTAGTATAATCAGTTTTATATAATTTAGGTAGCTGTCTTCATTTCTCTGTTTGGTGAAAGTACACCATAAAAAGTAATACTTTTTGTCTTTTTTTTTCCCAGTTAATTGAATTACATACCTTGGAACTAGAGTAGGAATAATACTTCAGAGTTATGTCTAGGAAAGCACAAAGGAAAGCAACACATTGTCATAGTTCAAAGCCAATATTTTTCTATTTTTAAACACTTCTACCTTGCAACATGCAAGAACCCTACAATAAGATCTTGCCAAGTACACTTCAGCCCAACTTCACCCCATAGCAAATAGGATGCTAAAAATGGTAAAATCCAAGTCAAATTTGTAACATTTGTTTCTTGAATTTAATAAAAATGCCAAACAGAAGTGCTGGTGAAATCTGCAACAGCCCTCTGGTGTTACAAGAAGCAGATTACAGATCAAATCTTCATTTCCTTTTGCCCTGTATTGGGCTAACATTTTATGACCTTTATAAAACAACAAAACCAGTGGAATGCTGTCATTTTGCACTGTTGTGTGTAAAAAGAACCCAGAATCAATCCTGTCTTGGATTTACTGTTCAGCCTGTAAGTCATCCTCATGGCTGCAATAATTGCAGGAACTAATAATTTACCTCTGTGTTATCATCATAGGATATTGCAGTGATGTACTTATAAATGATCTTCTTGAGCAACGGCCTGCAAGCTTGGCTGCTCCCTCCCCTCTCTGATCCCTCTCCCATCTCAGTGTATATTCAAATCATCATTCAGGCTCTTCTGATACACCATTTTCCTGCATCAGTGTCAGTTCCTGTCTCCCAGTACCTGCCAGAGATGGATGATCAATAACATCAGCTGGGAATGAGCTTTTTATTACTGGAATTCCTTGTGCAGTGCAGACCCATTCAGTCAATAACTCAAACCAGGCATACAAATCACCTGGCTTGGCAAAGAATTCATCTTCCCTCAAGCTACCAAAAAAAGAACTAAAAACCTGGCCATTAGCTGGTTCTTTTATTTGCCATGTCTGTAAGGCCAAAGCAATAGGAAATGGAGTTATTTCCCACTGAAGAAAAACTATTTCTTTTTTCTAAGCTGCAATCAAAACAGGCTTGATAGGCATTAGTACAAGAATATTGCTTTCAAGTCAAACATTTTCCTGTTGTCACAACCATAGCAATGGAATAAGAAACTGAGTGACAGGTAGGGAGCTGTTGATGATGGATCTGAAGCTGTTTTTGTTCTGTGACCTTAATGAGAGGTGTGATCCAAGAAGTGAGGCTGCTGAAGCATGTAGGAAACAGCCCCTTCACAAATCAGGCTTAAAGTCAGCTTCTAGAAAAGACTGAGTCAGACTAAATCACAAAGTTGAGGCCATTCCATCAAGGGAATAGAAAACAAATATTCAATTCCTGAATAAGCAGCACTACTCTGCTGATCCATCCTATGTCCTCTTTGGAAAGACTTTCTTCTTCATCTTTTTTCTACAGTAACTGATGTCATATAACCTTGGCAACACAATTGTAACTGCAGAAGCTGATCCAGAAGAGGAACATAACCAGAAATGGATTCAGTTTGAGAAATCAAATAAACAAGGACTTTTATACAAAAATTAAATTGCTGGTCTGAAGTGTAAGAACGGGCCACAAAGATCATAATTGTTGATTGTAAGCTCAGTAAGTCTTACCAATCAAATATGCAAATACTTCCCTATCTGAGCCTGAAAAAACCAAGACACATTGCGGTAGTAGGATGACTTTCCTCCAGATTGTATCGAAATGATGGATGGGAATGGTCTACAGCATGGGAAAGTTTGCTCTTGTCACAAGGGAAAGAGCTACTAAAAAAGCAGCCTTGGGTAGTCTCGGGGTAAAGGTTTTTCTGATTGAGATTATTTATAGAAAATTAGTTTTTATGGTGGAAGTTTCATTGTTTTCTTTTTCTCTTGAAAATTCCATCATTCCTTGTGATTCATTTCACAAGTTCCAGATGAATGAAGCATATCAAGGTGTCCTTTGTAGAAAAATTCCAGCAGCAACTCAGTAAACTTGCCATCACTGTAAGTAAATCCAACAATCAGAAAATTACTGACATTTGTAAAAAATGTTCTGTCTTTTCCCTCCTAATCAGCTAAATGCTGGAATAAATGGTGTACTTTGAAGAGAATCCTCCACATTCCGGAGTGTATGTATATGTTATGTATGGTGTAATGAATTTCTCTCCAGGCAGGTGAGAACAATCATGAAGAGTCTGCATATTTTAAATATTTCCTGAGCTGTATCTGTCAAGAAGGACACTTTGCATGGGAAGAGGATTGCTGCTTTTGCTTTATTGTATTTGCAGAACAGGCTCATTGCCATGGCTGTGCTGTAACAGGGTTAGTCCACCACACTGTCTGCTATACTTCAGCAGTTCTATTATATTAGAACTTATTATTATTATCTCAGTGTCCATTCTCTGGAACATTTATTCTTCTAAATTTCTCATCAGTGATTCTAACAAAAATATTTTTTTTTCCCCATTAAAATGTCCCATGGTCATGCTTTCATTGATGGAAAAAGGCTCTTAAATCAACCTTTAAAACCATATCTAATAATGTCTGTTTACAAAATCCTAAGCCACTTTAAGATGATGATTTAAAATTCAGATTAAAAAGAAAGATACAATCATACACCTTTAAATTTTCAGGAAAATGCTTAGAGGGCTATATTGATAGATTATGTTCTTATCTGTCTTCCAAACTGTTCTTCAAATCATTCTGACTCTTCTTTGGACCTTTGATATTCTCCTCCCTAGAGAAACTGCTGGAGATGAACTGGTGAATTATATCCCACAAAATGCATATAAAGTATCCAGCCTCACATTGCCCCATGTCCATTTTATGAATACAGAGACTTCTAAGGCTTGTCAGGAGGCATAAGAACTATGGGCAAAGTGTTTGCTGTGCACAGATCATATGGATGCAGCTTCTGTTACAGTGGGTGTGTGGCAGTATTCACTTTCAAGTTGTTTCTCAGCCAAGTCTGCAAAGTGAGGATGAAATGATGACATATTCAGTGGTCACAGAAAAGCTGTTCATTTGTTCTTAGAATCTGTGCTGGGTATAAAGTAGAGGTTTGTTTGGCATTTTTACACTTATCAATGTTGCTTCCTCACAACCCTCCACCCCACCTTTGTGAGTGACTTGGACTTCGCGTTATTTCATTTCTCTGTGGCATACAGCACCAGAAAAAAAAGAGAATTCTCCCTCTCTCCATTTCTGGTCAGTTTTAATAATTTCTGTGGATCCTTTGGCCATTATGCAGTAATAGATGCTGTGACTCATGAAACTGGACTGCACAGCACTGAGATGCTAAAATATAATCCTGAAACAGCTAAATCCCCAGAACAAAACAATAAAACCAAACAGACTAAACCCCCAACATTATGGCCTTTGAGACTATCCTAAGGCTGTTGTAAATCACCACTACCTGCTCTAACTCACATGTAATTCTGACTACATCAGCCATCTGAGACTGGTCCTCCTCATGCAGTAATGTGGAGAGTATGATGCTTTAGCTCAGCTTTGAAAATGGTCAATTTTCCTTTTGACTGCCCTTCTCCATTTTTAACAGGACAATGAGGAAGAAATAGACTGTTTCCTTTGCTTTAAATATAGTATTTTCCTTCAATCCCCTCTTCTTGAAAAAACCCCTAGGAATTGTAAAGGCAGCTTTAATTTCCATTCTTCTTTTTTCTTGAAAGATAATTCTCTTTTTCAATGAAAATAGAAATAAGCAGTTGAAGTTGGATCTTCCTCCAGATAAAATATAATTAGAAAGCAGTTTCTTCAAGGAGGAGTGATTCACTAAATGACATTCGTCTGTTTGAAGACACAGGATCTTTTAGCATAATTAGAATGGGCTCATTTTACAGCTGAGTACTTTGTGTCTCTGCCCTCCCACCTTTGGGTGTTGTATTTCACCATGCTGTCCAACGGCTGCCTAGAAACACTGAGGCCAGTTTGAGATATTGAGTGTTTCAGTCTTTCCCTTATGAAGTATTTGTAGTTCTGGATCATTGGAAAGAACCTGCTTTAGATGAGCAAAATTTATTTATGAATCAAATGGGCAAATCTTTGCTTAAGTAGCTAACGTTCTTCTTACTTTACATCCTCTCCAGATCTGAATTACCGAATAATCTCTTGCTTCAAATTCTGAATATTGAAGTCTGTAGTTCCATGTAGAAAAATGCTTGTTTATTTTCTTCCAGAAATTACTGGAAGTATGAGTTTGATCTTTGTATATTGCACGTGAAATGTTCCTTTGATGTGTTTTAGATTGCACAATACCATACAAGTGCAAATTCTTTCTATGTAACTGCAGTAATTGTCAGAAACTGCAGATACTGCAATAAACTGGTGGAGGCGGAAGAAATCTCTTCTTGCAGGGAACAGTTAATTTGAATCTGCCCCAGAGAAAATGGAAGGGTTTACATGCTTAGCGTTAAAGCAATTATTACACTGATTATGGACTTATTAGTTATTAGAACTCCCAAAATAAAAGTGCCTCATGGTGTATTTGCCTGTTAATTTTACTGTTTTTGAGATCTTTTCAAATGACAATGTGTTTGTAATGCAAGGGATGGGAAAGAGCGAACTGGCACAAATTAAACACTTTTACTATTTTAAATAGATCAAGAAACACTTATTTCAACTGAAAGTCCGATTAATTAACTTGAACCTTTTCCAGGTTAGAGATTCCATCCACTTATTTTAAATAATTTGCCCATCTAAAGATCTTTCCAAAACAAAATGCCTGCCAATCAAAACAGTCCAACTGATTTTTCATTACGTCTTTATTGCAAAACTGAACAGAAATGGCTGCCAGGGGATCTGTTCTGGTAAAGTTTACCCTTTTCAAATAGTATACAGCTATATGATCAGGAATTCAAAGAATCTACTTGTCCCATAGAAAGATTAATGTTTTGTTTTCCATTTTAATACCAGAAATCAAGGCTATTCAGTGTCAAGAAGTTTTCCTACACTGCAAATGTACAGATGTAGGACTTCACAAAGGCCACACACACAACTCGTGGAGTATGAGCTGGTCAGGACTGCATTCCTGATATCCAAAGGCACTACACCTAGGGATACCAGAGCTGAAGTTCCTTTCTTCCAATATGAGCACAGACAGATACTCCAGATCTTGATTCCTCATCTGGGAAATAAAAAACCATCTTTTTTTCACTCAGATGGAATCAGTGTATGAGTCAGAACGCCTATTACCAATTTCAGTAATATGAAGCACTGAATAACTAACTCTGCTGCAAAAAGATGAGGTTTCCTGTGTTATAAGTAGCCTGGAAGCTATTCAGCTCTACTTCATTAATAACAATAATGATTTACTGTGTTAGAATCTGAAATATTTTCAAATCTGCCCTCTGCCCCATGAAATTTCAAGATTAGGTCTGGCACAAACAAAAGGCTGCTGCTACAATGTGTGGAGAGGTGCAGGAGCCCCAGCTGGTGAGCATTTCATTTATCAGCATTCACCAGTGAAAGACCCTTTTTTGTCTGCAGTACATTAGAGCAAGTAGGAAAAACTAATAGCTTTGACTTCAGGAGGCCAGACAGTCTGTAGACAAGCACTGTGCAGATCTCCAGACCGCCCTGCGAAGGCTCCTCAGTTCTTGCCCTCAACACTCCTATTATTCCCTGGCAATTGCTGCCTGTTGGCTTGGTAACCATGGACATATTTGAACAGCTGAATTCTTCCCTCAGTTACACTTGGCACTACCACAGACTTCAGGGGAGCTACAGGGTGTAACTGAGGGCAGAACTTGGCTGCCAGCACCCACTACAAACCAGGTCAAGGCCACCAGTTGCATTTTTACCTTTAATACTTTAATCCATAGCATTAGTAAAAGGAACCTAAAGCATGCACTGTATCACCTTGCCTGAGAAAGCCCTAAGTGTGGCATAAGAAAATGTTGTGCACAAAGCTGTGTCCATGTGCCAGCCCATTTCTGTGGCAGAAGCACATTTCTCATACCTGCACTGTGGGCTTGGTGTCACTCATGCTGCACCAATCACACCGAGCTCGGCCAGCGTCCGGAGCTGCGCTTGAAACGCTGCTTTGTTTTAATCACATGTTTTTATTTCATGAAACAGACCTAAGTATCCTGAAACTAAAGGAGTGTTTTTTCATGCTGCTATAATTTGTGAAATAATGAGACATTTTGGTCTGTTAACTCCTCTTAAGTCTCACCACAATGTTATGCTTTGACTTCATTTGTGGTTGCAAAATATTTACTTTTCTCTTTAGCAGATTATATGAAGCTGTGTATTTTGTCTTGAGATATATATATATTTATATTTAATCTCAGTAGAAGCTGTTAGTAAAGCTACTTTTGTGCTCTGATCTAGTTTTGCATCCTCTTTAAAAATATTTATGAGGATAATGTGGATTTATTTGCTGATGAGATCTTTTCTCAAAAAAAAAAAAAGGTTGACATACTAATAATGTGGGGGTTTTTTCACCATGCAGGTCATATGTACACAAAGAATTAATCACTTGTATGGGGAATAAATTCCCCAAACAATTATTTACCAATATTAAACCTTCTCTCGTTGGAGATTATAAATGCAAGGTGGTATTTTTAAAATTGCCAGAGGGAGTTAGGCTCTTAAGCCTTCTAAAAAGTTAGAGCGAGTTTTTACTAGGTCAAAGTCCAGAATAAAGGAGGCAGTACTGTCTATTTAGGATTTAAAAAGCAGCACACCTGGGCTTACTTCCTTTCCTTTTCCATCAACATCCAGTCATCAAAAACCTGATCATCACTCACTTACCAACTGAGCTGCTATCCAAGTAGAATTCAGACAGTGAAGCTCCAATGCAAATCTGAACAGGTACAGCATTCAGGACACTTCAGATTCTTCATTTGACCCACCTGAAGTTACACTGCTGCTTATGCAATAAGACTGTGAAGTAAGTAACAATTTAATTAAATGCTTGTAAGAAGTTATGATGTCCTTTGAGAAAAACAACATAATTCTCTACCCTGACACCTCCAGTGACAACTCAAATCTGACTTCCACAGTGTCTAGGAATGCCCTTTTACCCCAGTTTTCCATGGTAATTTGAGACCATCTCAGCCAGTTCCTGCCTCTCTTCGTGCCGTATTAGCTCAATGCCTCAATGTCTCCATCAGTGGCATTATCTTGGGGACTTCTCCGGTTTCCCTACAGAGTCCTTGCATTTTCACAGGTAGCTTTTCCCATAGATGATATTTTCCTTGCTTACGCTGAAATGCAGTTTAATCTTCTTACCATTGTGAATGTTGCAGACTCCTGTCAGGATCTTAATTTTTCATGGCTTGTCAATCTGTAGGTGATCTGAAATTCCTGTCACTTAGCTTACATTATCTTTCTTCCTGACCTGAAGCCCTTGATTAAGAAAAAGTAGATTTTCAGAAGTCTCTGGGCACCTAAAGAAAGGCATCTTTTTACATTAAAAAGGGACTTAGAAGGTATCTAATTCCTGTTGACAACCAGTGGAAAAGTACTTAAAATATTTATTAACTTCTAACAAATTAATTAGCTGCTCCCAAGAGTTGTTAAGTATCTAAAACCACTTTGGGAGATAACAACCTTTCCTTTTAACTTGGACATTTTTTCCAATTGTGGAAGAAGAGATAAACATTAATTATACACACTTTTAAGTATCTCTGTATTGGAGAATCAGGATAAAGGAGGGGCTTGTTGTACCTTCTGTTTGTGGATCTGTATGCCTTTGAGCCCCAATTCCAGCTATCGACAATCTGCAACTGGGAATCTTTATACTGAATATCTATATTAAGGAAGAGACTCGTAAAAAAAGAAAATAAATTCAAACCGGGCATAAACTCCACTTTTTTGGTATTTTGGTTTGGGTTCTTTTTCCCTAGAACTTAGAGATAATAAAAATGCCTAACTTTTGTTTTCATTCTTATGTGGTTTTAAGGCAATTTGGAGAAGGGAGGGAGAGGAGGGAGGAGTGAAAGGTAATTTTTAGTTTTTCCACGAGAACATCTTGGAGAAAGATGAATTAATTTAGGAAACAACAGATGCATATGTCTTCCAAATGTCTTGGGTTTTTTTGAGTTTTTGAGGGAAAATGTGTTTTATTGTTTTCTTTGATACCTACTACTTACCCCTAGTAGAGTCCCAGGATTTCCAAGACTTATTTTACATAGGAGCCACAAAAGTTGGATTCAATGGGCAAGTCTGACACTGCTCTTGCACATCCAGATTACAAAAGCCAGTTTTGCTGAGAAACCTCAATCTGGTGATTCTAAAGCAGAAATTAAAATCTACACTACAGAACTTGAATACAAGCACTGAGGTGATCTTACAACAATCACTTACTTATTTATCAAAGGCTTTGGGGTATAGCCAGGGATGAAATTCTACATAGTAATGCATATCTAGTGAAAGGATGTCCAAAAAATTCTGAGCTAAGTGAAGTGAAACACTACATATTCATCCTGCTTTTCAAAGAGTTTAGCCAAGGCTTCCTTTTTTCCAGTGATAATTTTCTTGGACGCAAAGAAGAACAGCAGATGCCTCCAAAACTTTTACCATGCAGTGTTTTGTCAGTGTACTCCAGAGGGCAGCATGGTAATACTGCTGAAACGGTCTATCAAGTCATACAAGATTCCTCTGATTTTTCACATTAAAAATAAACTTTAAATTATTTACTAAGATTTTTACACAGAGAAGCCATCAAGCATATGAAGGCAACATTGGAAGAAATGCTGGTTTGACTTCTTAGGTAACTATATAAAGGGATTTCTAAGAAGATGAAGGTTAAATTAAAAATGCTAAAATAATATTAAATAAAAATAGCTTTCATTGTCTTTAAAAATGTGAGGTTTTTTGATGATTTTCCTGCTCAGCCTCAATTTTGGATGAAAAAAATTTTAATATACTAACTGCAAGTATAATAAATTCTGTATTAAGATCTTTCTTCAAAGTCAAAGATATATATGAAACTTCTGCTTGATAGTATATTCCATAGTTTTTAATATCTAAGAAAGGTAATTTAAAAAAATAAACTTCATAATAAGTTTTACTTCACAAAATCTTCACTGTGCTCTTGGTGCTTCTAGATACTGCAGCCTAAGAAATTATTTGTTTTGGTGATTTATATTTAAGATAGACATTAATGGAAATCACAGTTCTTTACAGGAGGGAAAAACCTGCAGAGGGTCAATTATGTTTGACAAGTTTGTATTATTGGATTAAAATGTGTCTTCTTATCATGGTCCTTAGTATGTTAATCTGGCAGGTAATCAAAAGCGTGCATGTGTATACCTGTAAGAAATATACAGGTGCCAGAATGCTGAATCTGAGAATCAATTGCCACCAGCACAGCACCATTAGAAAACTATTCCTCAAGAATAATATTATATGAAATTACAATAGGATCATATTCCAATTGTTTTGATGAAGAGACTGCAATATGGGGCACTGTTTAGGATTGGCAGGATTGGCCATAAAATGCTGAAATGAAGTCCCAACTTGTCCGTATTAGAAAGCCAACAAGACAAATGGCACAAATAATGCCAGCAAGACAAATGAGAATCCCTATATATTGCAACAATTTAAAAGCTTATGGTGTGTTGATTGTCTGATTATGGATTTTATCAGATTTTGTTGAGTAAAATAGCAACTAAGCTAAAGTTGCTGTTCCAGAAACCATTTATTACCCCAGTGCCTACATACAGCATACTATACTGAAAGAAATAATGACTTGCATTTCAAGACATGGTTTAGGCTTTTTCTTCAGTGGTTGTAAAGAACCTGGTATGGATCTCTCACTAGTGAACTAATGAAGCCGAAAAATCTACTTTTATGTCAAGTTTTTAGAACGTTGAGTGTTATGCCTAACACAGCAGAGGCTTTTCCCAAGCACTTCTTAGGTCATTTATGATGATGTAGTCTTAAAGTCAAAGGAAGTCCTTGTGTTTGATGAGCTTTGAAACAAGACTTGCAGTCCACAGGTATTTTTCATTCTGTAAGTTTTTTCCAGAGCAGTTTAGACTTTTTAGAAAATTTCCTGAGGAATTTTGGGGACGTTACCTTTTCCCATGTAAGTTTTAACTAATCAGGATCTTTCAATGAAAAAATATGCAGATCACTTTTGTGCCAAGGCCTTTCCAGTCCTAAGCAATGCCAGGGCCGTACCAACATAGAGCACCCAAAGATGCTGCAACACTTTCACCCACAGTCTCCCCCAAAAGAAGAATGTATTTAAAGAAGTATTAGTCAGGGGAAATCAGTAATTACAATCTGTACATAATTAAGCTGAGAGAAAGGTTTGCTAAAGAGAGTATCTTGCAAGGGGAAACACATTTTCTGCAGACTGAAAATACACAGACACTTCCACAGTATGTTTTTAACAATTTATTAACTTTTTCTGCTCAACCTGACCATAGACATGGGGATATTTGGCTGAGTTCTATTTCAATGTTTATCTGTGCCCTGCAGGTCCAGCAAAGCTGCTTCAATTTCCCTTTGCTGTGAAAATAGATTTGAATAGCCCAGCCAGGAATTGTAAATTGTGTCGCTCAAACTGCATACAACAGTTGCTGTCCATGTATAAATATGAATCAGCCTGGGCTGATACAGCATTGCTTCTCCCTGTAATAATTCATGTCTTTTCCTTCCATGAGCATCTACAATAATCACAGAGGACATGTAAACATAACGTGGCAGAGACAAATTGTGAAAAAACAATATGGTAAATATATATTTAACTGACCCCTTCAGTTGAACAGCAATAAAAATATTCCATTATACAATAAAAGCAACAGTGAGGGTTGTCACAAAGAATGTCAAGAAAGAATGCTCTTGAAGACATAATATTCCCTTCAGACATGAGATTTGTATTTGCCTCCTCTCATAAATATTTTTTATTTCACAGAGGAATAACCATCTTTTCTATGCATTATTTCTCCATGTGTAAAACTGGCCCTCTGTTACACTAAATCAAGCTTGTTTGGGACTGAGGCTGTGTAATTGCACTCTTTGTAGGACCTTGTAGCAGTACTGGGTGATAGCAGCTGAGGCTGCTAAATGCTGTGTGTAAAACAAACATTCTTGGGTTTGGTTTGATTTCACTGCCAACACTTTAGGTTGACACTAAGTTACTTTAATTTTTAATTAAAGCACATCAATAATACCCTTTGAATGCTTGCTTCTCCGTTGTTTCCAGCTACATGCTAATTGTTTTTGTCTCCATTTACACAAAATTTAATTTTCTGCTTGTTATCTGGAGAATTTCCATAGTAATTTTAAGAGCTTTTTTCCCTTGGTGCTGTGAGTATGCTGACTTTCTCCAAAAGACACCTGCTCTGAAGTTAAATCAGACTCTTTGCCACCTTTTACCCACTTTCCCCATGATTTCCACAGAACAAAAGAATTAGTCATTAGCCTGTAATTATCTTTAATTCACTGGTACTTTCATTGGACCAGCTGCATGAGGGACTGAAAATGGTGCAATGAAAAGACTGAAGCAGATACAGACAGCATCAGAAGAGTGAGCTACACATACACATGAGCTACACACACTTATACACAACTGCACGTGCATCACTTAGCCACAGTACAATTAACACTCTTGCCCCAAAGAAATTATGATCTAAGGCATTCTGCAAACTTTAAACAAGTGCTGTGTTGTCTGTGGTGCCAACTCTGTTAGTTCCTACTAAGATTCCTACAACGTATGACATCTGCCTAAGATCTCATCTCTGAAAGTCGTGAGAACATCCAGATTCATTTTAGTGGGAAAAAAAAAAAAGCATTTCTGTCATTGCAAAGAAAAAGACTGGAAAACATGACACATGTTTCCTTAAGGCTCAGTAAACAGAAAGCAAAGTAAAAAAATGCCTTTTAAAAAAAGTTCTTTTGTTTAAAAATATATTTTTTTAAAACTTAAGGGCTAGCCTGATGATGTTTTAGTACTTCAGGTTGACAGAATAATCAGTGGGACTATTCAGTGTATAAAGATAAAAATGTGCAAAAGATCTTTGTCAGATCTGGGCCTACAGCCAGCCTCTCACTTTCCAAGAGCATGTCATATGGCACTACTTCTAAATTTGGCTCAAATTTGTTTTGGTGCGTGCAAAATTTGTCTAGATCTGAAGCTAGTTCTGCATCTACCATTTAAAGTTTTTCCATCATATGTAGAAATCTCCAAATAAATAAAATTTACAAAGAAGCTTTTATCTGAATGTAGATGTGTTTATAAGTAAGAATGAAAGCAAAACAACACTGGACAGGGATCCAGAGGCTGATACCTGTCCTATAAACTACCACTGATCACAGTATTTAGTAAATTACCTAAAAATACCTACCTCAGTTTCACTGCCTTAAGTCAGATAGCATGCTTCCCCTTCTTGCCTTGACTACAATTTGTCCCCATGAAGCCCCAGGGAATCAAAATAAAATGCAATGGCAGAAATTGAAAGGGATTATTTCCTTCCTCTCCAACATTTTCCATGTAATATTGGCAGCTCAATCTACAAAGCAACAACAAGCAAAAGAAATTTTGACAATGACTGCGTCTCAAATTGCAGCCTCATCCTCCCCCTTTACAACTGTTTATGTTAAATCACTTTTTATTTGCCACCTGGAAAAAGCCAATGCCCAAGATATGCATGCAGTGCCTCCCTTAACCCTTTCCAAACTCCAGAAAACTCTGAAAAAGGGTGGAATTTGCTCATCTCTCAGTAAAAGCACAAAATGTAAAAACCAAAAGAAAATTGCCAAGCAAATAAGGGTTCTTTCACTTAACTGCTAAAACACAAATAATATCACATAAACAGTCCCTCTCCTCCATCTCTTCCTGAGGGATTCTTCCTTTTGTGAACACATTTTGCTCCAAAACAGGGAGGGAATGTCACCTGAAGGAAGGCTCCTGTGCAGTCACCTGAGGGAGAACTATTGTCAGATGAGGGAAAGCTGTTGTCATCTGAAGGAAGACTCCTGTCCTGTCACTTGATGGAAAACTATTGTCACCTGTGAGGAAAAATGCTGTCAGCTGAAGGAAAACTGTCGCCTGAAGGAAGGCTGTTCTTCTGTCACCTGAGGGAAAACTGCTGTCACTGATGGAAAACTGCTGTCACACAAGGAAAAACTATTGTCACCTGAGACATGTGGTAGATGCAGGGAGAGAAAAGCTTCTGGCAGGCCCCATTCTCAGTAAGTTTCTGAAATATTTGTACAGCCTAGTGTGTCCTCTACATGTTGGGGTGAGGCAGAGACAGGGAGGATGTAGAAAGTGATGTATTGTCAAAAATAAAATAGCATTCTGAAGGTGAGAAAGCTTAAAAAACTGGGGTGGAGCTGTAAGCCCACGGAATGCAGTGTGCTCTCCCAGACATTAATTAGCAGGGTCTCAGCAGCACAAGGGATTTGTTTGGGACAGCAGTGAGTCTTTTGAGTGGTTAATGGGGGTAGAACCAGATTTCAGACATCTTTCTTCTTTAGTGCCCTCCTTCCCCACAGCTCCACCGTCCCCAGGGCTGGAGGGCAGCAGTGGGATGGTGGTGCACTACTGTCATGAGGGAAACACAATGACCACCACAGAGTCAGAGCTGGAAAAGAGAAAGTTTAATTTTTCTTTCAGCTTCTATAGATTTCTAGAAAGGAGACCACATTGGAAGATAGAGGTTCAACCTCTTCAATTCCACTGGTCTTAGAAAGTGTCCCTCAATTGTCTCTCCTACAGAAAAGAAAGTAAACAAGATAAAGAATTCTGAAAAACATTGCTTTGTTTACATGAGAATGTGTGAGAAAATTCTGACTCTAAACTAGAAGACTGAAAACCAGGGCGACAGGATGAAATCCAGGGCAGGCCGGCCTAGGGGCTGTGGGTGTTGGTGGAAGCTGTGTGGGATCCTGGGTGAGCTGGGACTGCTGAGGCTGCACACTCTCCTCCAGCCTCCACAAAATCTCTGTTTAAATTTTAAGGTGCTGTTTTTAGCTTCAGCCACGTGATGGCCACATTTAAAAATTCAGTTCCTGAAAATGCTGGTGGTGTAGTGGCCAAGACTGAGATAATAAGACCAAAATGCATGTGGTCAGAAAACTCTCTAGGCAGCCCCACACAGGAGGATGTTTGTGTATGGGGCTATTTTGATTGTGTAAATACTTATTTCAATACCTCTTTGAAACAATGGTAGCATGGTGAAGGTTTTATAGTTGAGGTGGCATTTTGAGTTTAATGCTCTGCTCCTGTGGCCTGGGGTGCGGTGGCTCTTTGGCACCCAGGGCCTCAGCTCTCATGGCAGCTGGGCCATGACCACTCAGAGGATTGGAATAAATGTAACTTTGCCTAGGTACACTTGTACACAACATAATATTATAAAATAGAAATATTATAATAACATTATAGGAATATAAGAATAGAAATATTATTTCATGCAGTTTGTGAAAGAACAAGCCATGGTATGGGACAGTGGTTAGCCAATCCACCTCCAAATTTCAATATTGAAAAAAAACACACTAGAATATACTTTGAAATTTGTTAAGTTTTTAGATTTATAAAGAAATGTGGAAGTCTAATGGTAGTTTCAAATAGAAAAGGGTACAACACTCCTTGTGGAAAGTGGGTGCAAAATTGGCATACTGCAATTTTTCCGATTTATTTTTTTATTAAATAAAACATTAGATAAATCCAAACTATTATCTTGTCTCTTGTGAATTTATGTTTTGAGCCTTTGGTTGATCCCTAAACCATTCCGGCTAAATGGCTCACAGTCTGAGGCTTTTACCTGAGATATGCAGACCTGCAGTGCTTTTGACCTTTTATTTATTTTGAAAGTATTAACCTTCAAATGATTCAAGGATATAATCTTAATGAATGCAATTTCCTCCTGTAATTTTCTTCTGACATGGCACATTCAAATGTTGTGGGACTGACTATCATTGTTTGTACTAAAGTTCTTTTGCTCCTACCATAACTTCAGGATTACAACGGCTCATTAGCAGGATAATGGCAGTGTTTCTTCA
Source organism: Cettia cetti (assembly GCA_013401135.1). Taxonomy (NCBI): domain Eukaryota; kingdom Metazoa; phylum Chordata; class Aves; order Passeriformes; family Sylviidae; genus Cettia; species Cettia cetti. The sequence goes on from VZUI01052986.1 coordinate 52,193, forward strand.
TACAGCATGGCTCCTTTTAATTGTCTTGAGACAATCTGACCTTTTTTTTAAAGGAAATCAAATTAGTTTATTGTAGCCAAAAGATCTTGGGAAATTAAAGGAAAAGAGGCTGCAATAGTACTGAATTTTTAAAAAAATCAAGCCAAAACCAACATATATGTTACTGCTAAATTTTGATAAGATCTGTGCAATTGAAAAATCATTCCTCCTTGCATTACTTTAAAGTTTCTTGGTGATATTTTAGACATTGGAATATTTCTTTCATAATACAAAAACTCTGTTTAATTTTTTTTTTTCAGCAGAAAATAGTTTATAAAAGACTTTGAGCCCATCTCCTGAAAATTCATGAGCAACTAAAACTTTAAAATCTTGAAGGAAAACTACAACTTAATTTGTAGTATTTCAGAAGTTTGGAGTTGGGATTTGGTTTTTTGAAAATCTGGTTCATTTGGCTGACAACTTCTGTTCAACTCCATGTATATGTGAAATGATGGACAAGAAGAGCTATTTATTGTTCATTCCTAACTTTTAATCTCTTTGAATCTCTGCTCAATAAAATTGAAAATGATCTCTCTTCACTTTGGCCACTACGAGTTCTAGTAGTTGCTCATACTTAATAATGAAGAAAAAGAAATGTGCTGCAATTATTACCTTTGCTTTTTTCTTTCACTCCTTTTTTCCCTTTCCTTACCCTCCAGTGTGACTGTGGCATTGAATACAGCCTGAGACAGAGCTGGTTCCAAACTCTGGTTCTTATTTTTGGTTCATTAATTTTTGGCAAAGAAGGAACACTTAATAGGTCTGACATTCCCAGCTAGGTGGTGATTGATCAAAAGTCAGCACAGTCAGTGTTGTTATTTTTTCCAAATTTTAAGTATGTTATTCCCTAGGAGCTCACAAAAACAAAGCAATTAGTCTGGCTTGACAGGGATGATGGTGGCTAAACCAACATCAGAAGTGACGCATTCCATGGGATTGCCTTTTCCCTATCTTTAATCTATTTACAAAATGGCAAGGTTGCACTTAAAGTACATTATCTGCACTATGCCAACTGCACTCCTCAGGAATGTGACATTGTTAAATGAGATTTCCACACACCTACAGGAATGAACAGACACTGTGTTTATTAGCCTAGTAAAAGTACAATCTTAAATCAATAACACCCAGTGTTTCTCTGCGTTTCTTCCTGTTTGTGTTGTGTGTTTGTGACAGCCTTGTTCTGAGCCAGTGCTGTCAGGTGTACTCTCCAGAGTCTGCCCAGTTGGAGCTGGGACTACCAGCCAAAAATAGCCAGCCCTGCTCAGATGCCCCAGCAGTCAGTAAGTGCCTGCAGAAGGTACACACAGCTATTCGCTGCTGGGATTGAACTTCTCCACTGGAGATGAAGTTGTAACTGGCATGGGGCAGTAGGCGGCTGGCAGCTCTCTGGAGAAGCTGATTAGTGAGGATCTGGGTAGTAAATTCAAATATTTAGGTGCTAATCCAGCCTTAAGCCGTTGAGCTACTTTTATGTAGCCAGTACCTTTCCTGTGGCTTGATTTCCCCATCTCTGAAATAGAATCATGCTGCTCATGAATTGGAAAGATTAGATACTCTAAAAAAAAAAAAAAAAAAAAAAAAAAAAAAAAAAAATTGCTTTTATTGACATTATTGATATTGAAAAATATCCCAATTGGATTGATTTGGAATTTCATTATGTTGGTAATACACACCTTAATGAAGTGATGCTGCAGGCATTCAGTGGGTATGAATGGCACAAACTAGGCTTATGTGGGACTGGTGAAATTGAGAATATAAACTTGCTTCATACACATTTTAGTAATTCCACTTTGAATCTGTGGAAGATTCTCTGTGAGTGCTGATCAGGTCCAGAGTATTGAACACCTGCCAAAACTCTGGCAGAACTTATTTTCCTTCACTTGGACATGTACAACAACTCAGAAAACTGAGAATGTCCATTTTGGTCTTTTATCAGTAGGTTTAGTGTCTTCCTAATTCTGATAACTGTATTTGGAGAATATGAGAATTCATATTTTGAATGAGCCCTGAGAAAATGTGCCTCCAGGGTTAATTAAAAAAAGTAAATGAGTCTGGTCTGGTACCCAGCAAAGTAGTTCTGGATTGCCTGCTGCAGCTGGTGGACTTCCAGGAGGAGGCAGAAAAGGGAAAACTCAACTTTGTTTAGAAATACAGTTGGGTATCAAAGGCATGAGAGCCTGGAATTTCTGTCCGAGTTTTCCTGCATAGTGATAGGCACAGCAGGACATTGCTTTCTTTGAATGTCCATGTCTGACTCATTCTTATCTGAGTCTTAGTTAAACTGATTAATTGGTGCTTCAGAGAAGCAGGGGCTGAAAGATGTCTGCTGAGGTTTGATCTTGAAAGGAGTGAAAGACTGTATGTGTATTATTTGAACTTCAGGAAGAAAAGAAAAAAAATGTTATCTAACTGTAGTGCTGAGTCATCTTAGCCTGGCAAGTGTTAGGAGCTGCTCAGATCAGCTGAAAGATTGGAAAGGAAAATACTGACTCAATAATTTTCTTGTTGTCAGCAGAGGGTTTCTGCTGCACTATGGTCTGGGATTTAGAAGTGGAGATCTGAAGATCATCATAAACAGCAGTTGCTTTAAAAATAGCCTCATTCCTTTGCTTCTGAAATTGCATAAAAATCATAGGAAATCCTGCCATAGCCATCCCTTCTAATTTTTAACAAGCAATGTTCACATCTCTGTTATTTTCTAGCCTAGTTACTTTACTTTGTGCTTAAGAAAAGCTTGGTTTTATATTCTTTCCTTAAATTGCCTTCATCTTAATCACGAATTTCAGATATATCCAAGTGATTATAAGCCTAATCTGACTGAATCACTCCTAAAAGTTAGACCTCACATTTTTGCAAGTTTTAATTGTGGGCTATTGCTAAAGTGAATCAGAATATAATTTTTCAACTTCTTTGGCTAAAGGCATCAAGAACCTTTTGAACTTCTTAATGAATAATTTTATTCTAAGTGTGAAAATATTTATTGACCCTCCCCTCATATGATGACAGACATATGGCCTGCCCTTGGTGATGAGAAAGGTTTGGGAGTGTTTTGACAAAAAATTTGGAAAGGGCTTCCACTGAGGCTCTCAAGGCTTCACTTAATGCACATTCTACTGTAATTATTGTGAGGTCCACTGACCAAGACATTTGCCCTGAGCCTTGAGCGCAATTTGGAGTATGTCTTAACATCATTTCATTTTGCATTCTAAAAGGGTCTCCAAGTGGCAACTACTTCACTTTTCTCTTTGCTTTTTGCCTTCCCCCAAAATAGAAGGCACACCATGTTCCATTGCTTCTTCTAGCTATACATGCTGCATCTCCAGCGTGCCAAGGTCTGCTTTATTAAGAGTTGTAAATAGCTCAACTGTGGGAGGCTTTTCTTTACCTAAGTTGTGAAATGGTTTGTCTTCTTTCAGTTGAAGCATGAGACAAAAATTTACAGCAAAATATGTTCTCTTTGGATTGCCCTGGAAGATCTTTCATTCAAAAAGGGTTACAATGAAATTTCCACCAGGTTGCTTTCTCCTCCCTTCTCCTTTAGCTTATTACGTATCCAGGGGATGAAAGCAGCCTCTCACTGGCAAGACTTGTCCATAGAAGGTCACACTTAAACACTTGTAACTGTAATTATTTTGTCTCCTTGCTTTCCAACACTGCCATGTGATTGAGGTCATGGTATTAAGTGATTCTGGTTGCTTAATATCTTCACATTATGTGAAGTCCTAAAAGGCTTCTGGCCCTTGAGCACTGTGTTTGGCGACTATTGCACAGCAATATTTTCTTGAGAATGTACTGACATTGTTGAATTTATGTCTTCATGTGTTTTCTGTCTTTAAGTTGTTATTTCTTCCCAATAATACAAATGATCCAAATGTCAAGATTCTAATACTGAGTATTCTACAAGAGTGGGGGGCAGAAATCCCAACTCACTGATTTCAATTCCAAAAGGTAATACCCTCTTATTAAAGCTGTGTTATCTCAGTCAGATTCCAATGCAGAAAAATTAATCAAGGAACTTATCCTTTTCTTCTGCCACTGTGTTTAACATTTCTTTCTTTTTTCTCTAAAGTATCAGGAAGTGGTGCTGAGTTGGCAGCAATATATACCATCCCAGAGGAGGCTGTAAAGTAAGTGTTAGAAATGTTTAGTCCTGTCTATAAAAATGAGTTTTACTGAACTCTAAAAAAGTAGTAACAGAACTGCCACTTTTAGCAGTTTTTTGTGGTTATTAATAGATGTTAGTGCATTAATTATGTTCCAGTGGAGATTTAAATTCTAATCCAAACTCTCCATCCAAATTGAATGCTTTCTTAACCTCAGCACTATCTGATAAAATTTCTGTGAACTCCTGTATGTAGAATGAAATTTACCACTGTATAAATAAGTAGGGTTGTGGGAATGATTCATATAACTGAATTTTGAGGAGGAGACCTCATTTTGATGGAGAGCTTGCCTTGAAGAGTCATGTTACAATTCATCTGTTCGCTTGTTTCACCGCAGAAGTTATTGTAATTAAGGTGTCTCATACACTATAATAAATCTCAGAGACTGTTAAAAAGATTGCCCTTCATCAGAAGAATATCAGAATTATTTCTTGTTATTCCTTCAAAACAGAAATTTTATTCTTTAAATGGTTAGAAATCCTCATGCAACATAATTGTCAACATGATGGTGCTAATATTAACAGAGTAATTTAATTTGTTGAAGGGAACATCGTATCTGTCAGGAGTATTTCAGCCTTTGTTGTTGTCCTGGTAAAGAGATATTGAGAATTTTTCCTTTTATTAAGATATAATTTAATTTTAAAGGAACATCTACTTTTTGAATATGGTATTCATGAGAATGATAGCTTTAAAATCCTTTTCCAGTGCTGTTGTGCCCTCTCAAGCATATTGTCAGTATTTTGCAGTTTTTCTGAGGGTTCAAAATGCCACTGGAGGACAGATGACACACTTCAGTGTACCCTTACCATCTAATGTGTTACTTTCTGGTCTCAGGTTGCTTTTCCTTGAGCAGTTGGACACTATCAGTTGTCGGTTTCCCCTCTATTGTTTCTTTGCTGCAGAAGCTCAGTGAGTGGGAAATGACAGAGCAACTGTGCTGCCTCTGCTCGGAGAGCAGGAGAACTCTGATAGGGATATAAATTATTGGAAGAGTGTTCATCTCGGGAATTGCAGACAGACAGAGCAGCTCTGAGGAAGTGCAAACTGTCAAAGATGGTTTGTTTCAGCTGAGGTTTGAATAACAGCAGAAGTGAAAAGGGGCAAAGCACACTGGAGTCACTGTAAGTATTCTCAAATAATTTCTTAGACAGTTTGCTTACCTGATGAGCAGATTACTAAATGCATTTCTCAACAGTACTTTTTATCTTTGAAGAATGAAAATTGCATTTGTTTAATGTAATGCATGAGCAGAATATTTCTTTGCTGTTCTCTAAATATGTAGAATATTTTGTATGAAGAATGGAATTTGAAGTATTTGTTGGGGAGAAAACACTTTTGTTATGCCGTCCAAGTAAATGCTACTGTTTCAAACTGAGTATATACTGATACTATTATGTGTGGTCAATACCTTTGAATGGAATGTACTTATAAACAAGTAATCATGATATTTAATACTGGGTGTCCATAATTTCTATTTATGGAACTGTTTATATTTCTACTGTTTTCTTCAAGAGTCAGTTTATGGGAGGTTGTTAATAGCAGTAACTTACCTGCATTTACACACGAGCAAACCCAATACTAAAAACTGGCAACCTGGAATGATTATGGATAGAGTTTATGACATTCCAAGGCAAACTGGCATTTATTTTTAAGGAAAAGTTTTTATTTCATTTGATTTTCTGAAAAAAGTTAAGGGGGTGGGTGTGTGAGTGTGTGTGTTTGAGATAACTAAAGAATAAGTAATTTGGGGAGTTACCAAAACCTTTGGGGGACCAATTTTGAATAGAGCCAATCAACTCCAACCAGTGGAAGATTAAGGAAGCTAATTAAAATAAGTTTGCATTGTACTGCACACTCAGACTATGACACATGGAATAAAAGAGGATCCTGTGGATTTTTTTAAACCTGGTTATTAACATGCCATTATTTTTCTGAATGTTTTCCCAGCACTATTTATTAGTAGTAGATTCAAAGCTCATGTATCTTCCATAGCAACAGCACTTCAGGCTTTTAGAACATTTCTAGCAACAGGCTAGATTTTTTTCATGTTTCATAAACTGATTAAGATGCCTTTTGGAAGGGAAAAAGAGGGATGTAAGTTTGCATGGGTCTGTCTTCTCTGAAAGAACTTGATTTGACTCTTTCTTGTCAGAGGCTCTAGATAAATAGTGATTTATGTAACTAAACAGTCTCATGGAGATTGCTCCTTCTGAAGGAAGAAACTTGGCCTGCAATGCATGTTGCAATTTAATCGACTGTCTTGGAAGTACCATGACATTCTTGTCTGTATTCTTTCCACATACTGGATGAAGTTGAACTGATTTCTTTTTTTAAAGACAGTTTGATGATTTTAAGCAGATGATAAGGAAAGTTTCCACGGCACTTACCTAAAACTTTGTATTGGGCTCAATATAAGCAATGACAGAAGGGTAGCCAGTAATTCACTGAGGAATTAATACCCATTTTCTTTGTTTTCAATGTGATGGCATGTCCAATTACACTGAGTCTTTACTGCTAATCTCAACAGGCCCTTTCTTGCACTTCTTATTCCTGTAGTTTTCCTAGTGTAGACTTAGTGGATGATGCTATTAGATGTTGTAAAGAGAGGTTATTACAAGTGCTTTCTGCATGTATAGAATAAATAGAGGACTCCTTGTTCAGCCAGACTGAATGATGACAGAGAATTTTCCCTATTATTAGGACTGACTAGAAATCCTTTCCCCTAAAATAAAATCAGTTTTGGTATTTTTACTGTGAAATCCAAAACTATAGCTCTTTTTAGGCTTTAGGAGAAACTTGGTCTCTCCCCCAAAATAAGACAGATTTTTGTTTTAGTGACAACATATTTCCCCACAGATTTATGACTGAAAAAGTTCCTATATAAAATAGTATTAAACTTCACCTGTTAGCTATATTTAGGATATTTTTCAGAGTTTAGTCCATACAAAATTCATGTTCAACTCTAAACTGTTTTTTCACTGTATGCCTATCAATGTATTCAGCAAAACTGTGGAATACATATATAAAGCTTTTTACAGCAACGGTGTTAATTTTGTGTTAATCATAAACTCAGTAAACTTGATGTAGAAAACTAATTACTCTCTAAGGTGAAGGAATTGGGAGTTGCTGATGTTTTGATTGCAAGTTCTACTGTTCATTATCATTGTAATAGTGCTCTTGTGAACTGCGCTTATCAAAAAAAAGAAAATATCAGTAATGATATTTTAACTCTATCAGGTTGGATAGGGTTAAACACACCACTGATTAGATTAGCTATGCTCTATCCAAAATTTAAACCCATTCTTTCCCTGTCTTTTTGCTCTTTCCAATGTTGGTCAATGCCCTTCCAGTACCTCTGTTAGGGAGGGAAAGTCCTTCTGTAGGTGCCCAGTTTGGGGATGTGTTTACCTCCAATTCCAGTGTTTCACATGTGGTGTACCTCGTAGAAACACTTCAGAGACTTTAAAGCTCTGTTTGTTACAGAACTGAAACCATCAAAACTAGGAAACAATTTTTCATTTAGTTTTCCCTCATAGTTTTGGGTGGGTTGTTTTGTTGGGTTTTTTTTTTTGTTGTTGTTGTTTTTTGGTTTTTGGGTTTTTTTAGGGTTTATTGTAATCTGAAGCAATCATTCAATGCAGGGGAAAATCCAGATCCTCCATGAAAGGACAGATTAAATTACATATCTACACCAAAAAACCTTCTTGAAATATTTTTATTGGGAGATCAGGTAATTTGAAATCACACAGCTAATTAATTTCTCCATTTTCATATTAAAATCTATGCATCAGGATTATGATGTCTCTCTAAGAAACAGGGAACTCTGGGTTTCAGTCTCTTTGAGAAGATCCATTTATTATAAAAAGTATTAAATTTCCCAGGCACTGTTTTGGAGAACAGGATTCAGGGCTGCGAGGTCATTTAAATTGCCAGGATAATGATATTTTTAAAAGTGTTTTTGCATGTTTCTGGCATAAATGACAGACTTTCACTAAACATGGAGAAACATTCTTATGCTTCTCACTGCTTCAGGAGCCAGAGGTTGTGTGGCTCAGTATTAGCCAGTGCTGGTTTGATGTGTAGCTGGACAAGCATGAGAAGAGGAAAAGGGCAACAAGAAAATACTGTTTGTAAACTTGTTCTTTGTCAAATAGTTAGAGATACATTTTAGTTTATTTTATTTTTAGGTGAGCAACATCAACTGGAAGCCGTTGGTGAATCAGCATGAAGCCTCCCTATAGTTTATCAAAAAAACTAAGCAGAAATATGGTTCTACTATGTTTCCCACCCATTTATGCAGAATTTCTGCTTTGCAACCCAAATGTATGGCTGAAATGGCCCAGCTTATTATATGACTTGTTGCAAACACTGTTAGACCTCTTTAAGTGGTATTGGAAAAATTCAGGGAATATTGGAAAAAATAGAGGCAAGGTAGCTGAGCTGATGGTTAACAGACACAAGAAAGCTTTGTATTTAAAACACAATCTTTATGGTATCTCTTATAACGCGTCTCCAACATTTGGATGTATTCATGAGCCCAGTAGTGGATGCTCTGTTTTCAACTTTGAAAAAACAGAGTGGAAACTCACCAGAAAGTCAGATGAAAACATTCTGCAGCCTACAGCACATTCTGAGCTACATGGCCTTTAAGCTGCCTGAAGAACAATTGGGAAGTGTGGGAATTGCTCTAGAGAAGTCATGAATTGTTTTGGGATTTACTCAACATATTCGAATTTCGGATGAAAAATGTGATTATGGAATCACATAATAAGCATTCTCTCCTACACTCACAAAGAGTTTGTTTTTAAATCATTCTCTGTTATACATGCTCAGATTCTGTGGCATTATATCAGGTCATTCATGTGCTTCAGTCAGGTTCCAGAATTAATTCTTAATGATGCAGTGTTTTTTCCTTCTAAACAAATAAACAAATGGAATTCCTACCTGTCCTACAAGTACCACTCTTCTTGTGACAACTGCTGTGCAGTGAAGCTGGGTTTGTTTCAGGTGCAATGCCTTCCACCCCTCCTTAGAGCACAGAAAAGGAGTGAAGAGCACAGTTTATTTACCAGATGAAACCTGTTTCTCATGTTCTATGGAAGAAAGAGCAGAGAAGACCTCATGGCAGCAGTAGTTGGGGATGTTTGGCTAACCTCTCACCCAAGCAGAATAGCTGAATAAAGACCTTGGCTATGTTGAGTCTCCACTCCATAAAAAGGAACTTGGTGGCACAAGGGGATGAATCTAAATCAAAACGTGGCAAAGATAAAACTTATCCTAAAATTTTCTGAGCTATGGTAATACCCAGATGCATTTTCTTCTTAGTCTGAGGGAGCAGTTAAAAAGTTTATCGCATTTAATATTTTTTATGCACTTTTGCAACCATGAGCAAAACTCTGTATCAGTTGGCACTTTTCCTTGGTTTCCTTCATTAAGGGCAAAGAGATAAATTAAAAGCACAGAATTAAGATCAGTGATCCAGAGCACTGATTCATGTCTTTATATGTAAAAAATTATGCCTTCAGAAGTTCAAATTTATATTTTCTGAAAGCATAAATTACTATTCTGCTTCTATCCTTATTCTTGTATTTTTCAGTGGCTATAAAATGTGGTTATTAAATCTACAGCATGTCTTCAGCAGTAGTTTCATTGTCCATATATAGATATCAAGACAGCTACAAACTACTTAATGACACCCTTTTGGTCCAATGAATGTGTCAGTAAAGGAAACCAAGCATATCTCTTAATAAAATGGTTTTCAGCATCCTTGAGGATCTCTTTAGAATTCATATTCACTGAGCTAATTAATGTGATCAGAAAGCGCATTCCTTCCTTATGATTAACTTCATAGCACCAAAAGGAAAACTCTAAGTCTTAAAGTGACACCAAATACATGGAGCCTTAAATTCTGTATAGGAATGCATGACACACTGGCTACAGTTTGAATAACTGTTTATATTGTTTGGAGACAGCAATGCCAGGAATCACCAAGGGTCATCAACAAACAGTGTGTTTATTGTTGGGAGCCCTCCCATACAGGGGGCCCAAATTTTCCAGTCTTGCACAGTTGATTGGCCGGAGCCTTGACACCACCCAGCTCCTTGGCCAGTGATGTGTCTGCATTCTGGATTGAACAGGATTGGCTCAGGCCCTTGTTTGAGTTCAAATCTGTCCTATCATTGCTCACCCAGGAGCTTGTTCTACTTCTTTTCTAGAACGAGCTTGGCCAGCCAAAGTTGGTTTATGTTATGGCTAGATTTATCTTGTCCAGCTACAGACCAGCTGTGCTGTGACAGTTTAAAGTATTTTGAAAGCAGCAAGGACATAATTCAACTTAAGCTCTCACTTTCCCTCAACAGAAATACACAGGGCATTAAACAGCTTGGCCAAATAGTCTGGAAAGTTACATTGCGGTTCACCTTGTTATATTTGATGCTTTATGTGTAATGATGGTTTTTACTCTGAGTTCCACTCAGTACACCTGGGACTTTAGCTATTTTAAGGACACATAAAACTTTGCAATGCTAATCTTCTTTATTGAGAAAATCTCACCATGAAGCAAAGATAAATCATATGTAAGGGATAAGGATTGCTTCCATCACTCTTAAAAATTTGGTATCTCAGAGACAAGGAATATTAAAATATTAGCCACAGGAAAAAAAATGTTACTGATGGCTTTTTAAAATTTTAAAAACTGAAATATGAGTGACATGACTTATTCCTGAGGCACTTGCATTGAAGTTTATTGGCACAGTGATGTTTTTATAGCTTTCACATGAACACTGTTCTATAGTAGGGTGTAAAATCAGAAGTGACACTCAAATATGCTGTTTCCTATGAACTCGTCTAATCTTGGTTTAGTTGACTGAACTATACTTGAATTATTGGAAGACAATAGCCTTTGGTGATATAATTTGATTGTGATAGGATGGAAAACAAAACGTTGTATTCCATTGTGTCTGTGACTATGAACAGATGAATGGGATGGAGTTATTTAATACTGCCCACACAATTTGGGAAATGAGTTCTTAAGAGAATTGCACATTATAAATATTCTGTTTTCCTCCATGTCTGATATGGTGCACTGACTGCCTGCCCTTCTTACTTTGCTTGAGCAGATGTCTTGTTTCCACTATGATGAGATACATCAGTTAGGTCCCACTAATACTGTCTGATTTCTATCTTAATGCTGGTTTATGTCAATCTATCAGTCTGCCTCCATTTGGAGATCTCTCCAGGTTTAGAGAACCACTGGCTGTTGAAGCCCTTCTAGCTGAAGCATTACTAATATGTTTCTTTAGAATAAACGCTTTACTAATTTTAAACCACCAGCTTCATATGAGAATGAATGGAATTTTGTAATTGAAGGTATGATCCCTGGGAATAAGTTTTGAAAAATAATTTGCAAATTAATGCAATTAATTGTGTACTTGAAGATTAGCTTTCTAAAACTAGAAGAAGATGCAGGTCAAGTAACAGACTAATCGTTCATTTACAATTAACACTGATTATTAACTACTTAAAAGGACTAAATGGCATTTTTTCAGTAACAATTTATTGATATATTTGGCATTATAGCACTGTAACAATAAAAATAAGATTTTAATGAAAATACAGACATCCATTCAGGCACCTGGTTATTGGGCATGTTCTGCCTGTGGTCATGAACACCTCTCTAAAGGACTAATACACTTGATCAATGACCACCATTTAGGTGTTAAAGCTAACAAATTTAAAGAAAAGCCCAACCACCAGATCAATACACCAAGGGTGAGTTTGCTATTAAATTAAATCTGGGATCAGAAGAACTGTTCTGATTTTTCCAGCACTTCAGTAATTTAATTTTTATTCAGAATGCTATGCTCTCTGTGAATTTTATCAGAGAATACTGCTTTATGGGACACTAGTTACAAATTACTGTCTCTAAAGTTTGTCCTATAGAGTAGAGAAGGGGAGAATTCAGCTATATGTTCCATCTTTACTACTGCATTCCTCAGAATGTTCCATATGTTTACCTTTATCTGACTTCAGATTTTGTGCCTTTGTGGTTGCTGGCAAGAGAAGTTGAATTCTTTCATGCCTGTTGCTTTAATAGGGAATGTAAAGCCACATACACAGTAACATGAGAATACAACAGCATGAAGCAGAAATAATCCCTGATGAGATGCATATCTTGGGTAGGGATTAGGAATGCTTTGCACCCAATTCTTTATTTCGACTGTTACTCTGAAAAATTCCAAAAGAGGGCAATCTTACCCTCTGCCTGGAAGTCTATAAATGTTACTCAACTGAGAAAATACAACACTCTACTTTCTAAGTTCTCATTTACCTTAGAGAACTGAAGGTTAGTGCAACGGTAAAAACAACATTTAAGGGTTTGGTTTTCTTTTTGAAAAGTAAATTTTAAAAATGACACTGGATTTTCAATCTTTATTAACTGCAGCAGTATGGATACATGTGGTCACTTTCAAATTGTGAGGGTTAAAATTATCTGATGCCCTTACTTAGAATGAAAAATCATGTTGCTTGAGAGGGAGATACATTAAAAAGTAATATACTTAAATTCCTTATGTACATAAGGCAAACATTCTTATGCTGGAGATTTAGGGGAAAAAAATGATGATTGGCACTTACAAACTTGAGCCAAAATCTCTATACTATCTTGGAGAAATGAAAATTTTGTTTTATAATTTCTTATCTTTCTGTAGTGAAGTAGAAGAAATAACTTGTAGCCATGTGCTTGCCATTAATTTGTAGTAACTTCTTTACTATTTAGAGTATTTTCTGTAAGAAGAATGCCTATTTGCTTTCTCTATGCTTCCTTAGCAATGTATTCTTGACCCACCTTTTGTAATTTGCAAAAGTAATTTAATTCTACACAACGAAAATATTTCATGTATATGATATATATGGATCTACTAGCCCCCCAGAATAGTTTTAACAGGTATTAGAAAGCCAACACCAAGCAAATATCCTTTGGATGAACCAAATGGATGTTCAGAAGGAAGGCTGCAGGGAGCTGGTGAGGAGCATTCTTGCTCATGACTGTGTGGCACAGGATGCTGCAGTCCCAGCCCTGCAGTTTTCTCCAGGCAGTGTGAGTATCCTGCCATGCTCTCAGACTGAATGTCTGTGGCATGTTCAGAACTCTGGTATCTGACTGAGAGCTCCCTGCCTCAGAAATCAGGGAGTTATTTCAGGCCTTTGCTGAGGAGACCCGGCAGGCTGCAGGGACAGATCTGGAGCGTGTGGTTTGTAATGGGGCAGGTGAAAGCTGTGCTGGGGGGAAGGAAATGGACACATACAGCTCAGAGGTACAGCTGAGCTTGGCTTTATCTTACATTTAGAGAATGCTTCTGGTGTTTTAGAGATATTCAACATTTTGAGAGAATTCTGAATGCTGATCTTTGTCAAGTGTCCAATAACCTCTTTTTACCTGTGGTTCATGCCCATGACACTGGGACTGGAATCCACCCATGATATAGCCAAATCCTATAACGAGTCATTACTACGTGGACCCTGGCTAAAGCTGATAGATTACCTGTAGTTAAATGAAATTTGGTTTGTGATGTTTGGAATCTTGGGCTCCAGTCCATAGAGTATGAATAAAGAGGCACAGACTGTCAACCTTTGTCTGCTGCAGTGGCTCCCACCTCTGATTCGCAGCCAGGAGGGAGCTGTTACAGCCACAGCTCCATAAAGTGTTATGGTTAAATATGTTTTCATAAGATGTATTTGAAGCTAAAATAAATTATAGCACCACTTTATTGTGTTAAGCAATATACATAATACATTTTTTTTTCTTTTCTTGCCTTGCTTCACATTCATATGATTCAGCCTATTTTAAACGCAGCCACATTTTTCTCTCCTCTAGAGAAGATGATCATACCAATTGCCTCACTATCTGTTTACATTCTGGAAAGAGCCTTTTGGGATTTTCTCTTTCTGAAATAAACATTTTCTTATGGATTTTATTTTTTTATTGTCACATCCATGGCATTTTTAAAGTAAATATGAGTACAAGGTTTATATTATTTTAAATGTATATTGTATTTGTCTTCCCAACACTGTGGTTTTTAGTACTGTGAATAACGTAGTATGGAGCCAGCCTATTAAACAGCCTGTTTTTGTAAGGAAACTGTTAGTCCACCTACAATATTCTATTGCTTACTGTGTTCTTCCAATATGTTTAGCATTCCACAACCTAAATGATCATTTGTTGAACAAATTCATGCTTTTATTAGTCAAAATACAGAGAAAACAGAGCCCCCCTGTTTCAAGATATTTGCTAATGCACGGTTAATTATCACATATAGCTTACTATAATTCATTTTACAGGGAGACCTCCTGCAGGTAACATACTAGCAGTTTATGAAGCAAAATAACCTCACTATAGATTAGAACTGTTTCACTATTGGTCAGACAGTTGCTGCTTCTAGGCCTTCTCACTTCACATTGCTAATTTGAACAAGGCTTTATTTTTATATTTGTCAGCAGCAAGACTGTAGCATGGTTGTTAAACCTCTCCCAGGCCTAATTAGAGTAGCAATGCTAGCATTCATAATGAATCTCGTGTCCTGGGTTGGAGGAGGTAGCCGTGGTGCTACAGTAGCTTCCTGGCAGACAGTTGCTGGCAGGTTTAAGGTAGCTTGTGGCTTGCAATATTAAGTGACTGTTGAAATTCATTGACTCCACTGCGGCTTATGTGTCTAGATGACAACAAGTTTACACGGTTCTTTTATAGTTACAGCAAATGGGTCCATTTAAATATTTATTAGGTGATTATGGTGATGTGAAATGGAAAAAAATTGCAAAGTACAGTATTGCATGTATAACTGTTTTAACTGTTTGTACAAAATAGACCTGTGGTATCATTTGAAATTACAGCATCTTTTTTTCCTCATAAATATTTATAGCATATCAGTAGCTAGGAATGCTAATTTATTTGCATTTTGTTTCTTATTTAGTTTGACAGCCTTTTGGGTAGCCATTAAAGGCACTCACTCTGATTTGAATGAAGGATATTTCAATCAGCAGTTGAGTGGCATTTTGATTGGAGTGGGTGAAGTTCAATTTTAGGTGTTCTTTTTGCTTTATGAGACACAGAAAGGAATATTACCTGTGTGTGCTTGATGACGGGAGCACCCCCAGAAGGCCTGCTTCTCTGAAACTCTTACTTCTGAGCAATTTGTCGTAGTTGCTGCATTAAATGTATTCAATTTGGTTTATTTTACTCTTTTTTCTGGCCTAATAAAGGTAAAAGTAACACAAAAGCCAGGTATAATTTTTTACAAAAAATTGGGCAAGAGTTGTTGCAAAATATGAATGTGACTTGGATGATAGAACAAGCTATTTCAGATATATAGATAAAAGGATTAAAAGCAGACAGAAAAAGAAATCCAATTCTTCAACAGCTTTGTAGCTACTCTTTACTTTGTCACAGCAACAGAAGAGATGGAAGTGAGTGAATCTCACTCAAGGGCATGAGAGAACATGATGATGATATCTAAAGGTGTCAGAGCAAATATATACATTGGAAATGCTTCCAGTGATGGCACAGAAAATAGTTACAGTGAAGAGAAATCAAGCATAGTACAGTAAATTTAGTCTGAATATATGTGTGTCTACCTCTATGTGTAAACTTACACACAGTATGAGAGACTTGCTCTTTGTAAACAGAATACTTATGCTTCAGTAGCTTCACTCACAGTGCGATCACTGAACTTCACTCTTGTTTAGAAATTTAAATTTGCTGCAAGTGGGTGGCAGAACTTTCTGAATCTGTATTTTCTAAAGAACAGAAATAAACAGCAGAGATAAATCTGAAGTCAGCTCTTGTCAGGGGAGGTGTAAAATGTGCATCATTGTCAAGCAGAGGCAGAGAACAGCTGGAGTTGTTTGACTCTTTTGAAATATTGACCAACATGTATCCACAGGTCTGACTTTTGCTATGCTAATTCCGTGCACATAGTTTTTTGATAGTTTCACATAAATTTCAGTAGGCTTGGAATACTTTCTATTTTCTTCTGCTGAAAAAAAATAATTCATTATTTGGGCCAATTTTGTCAATTTCACTTGAGGAAAATGGTTACACAGCCTGGAAATATTGACAGCAACTTGAAATGCAGATGAAGAATTTTCATACATTTGAAAATTAGGTGGATTACTCTTTCAAAAAGAATAAGAAATTCTGGGTAGTAAAATGGAGACATGGAGCTGATTAACTCTGCCACATGAAGCTACTGGAATGCCCAGAGGCTTCCTTAAGACATGCTGTACTGTGACCATGATTGGGATATAATCTACTTATAAAGCTCAATCTTGGGTGACATTTTGTTATTGCATTAATGCTTAGTTCATTATATGTAGGAAAAAGCAAGATGGAAATCCTATAGGCATATGTTTGATGCTGGTTTTAGCTCATATTCAAAATTGAGAGAGCTAGTGACCAAAGGATACTATTACAGTACCAATATAAACAATTATGTATTAGAGCTCAGTTGAGAATTGGATATTTGGCTTCTTTTCTGCTATGAGAACTCAAATGATTAGGGGTGAATCATTGCATTAATAAGCTATCATTATGATTATAAAGTTATTTATCCTCAGACTGAAGAATTCTGTGTTTATCTCTGCACTAGTATTGGGTGAAGTCCTAAAATGCCCAAGATGGGAAGTTAAACTTGCTGCTCAGAGTCAACATCCATGGATGTGAAAGGAGGACAGTAGAAATATGTCATTGTGTGTCCACAACAGCCCTGGTCCTTAGGGCTGTCAATCCAATTATTTTCACAAGGACTAAATTCATTTAAAAGAGGATGAAGCAGCAGGGGGGAGAGAACATTCCTTAGCTTTTTGAGTCTGGAACTTCTGTCCTATGCTTTGCTCAGATTTTCCAGTGAGATCACTTCCTGAATGGGGTGTAATATGAATAAGTGTTCTGAGAGGCAGGTTCAAAAACTGAGCACATGGAATTAGCCCAGCTTTGTTGTATCCCATCAGTGATAAAGCTGAATTTGGTACAAGTTTTCCAATAAGCTTGTTGTTGTCAGAATTGTCACACATGCGTCTTGAATAAGATGAGCAAAATTATATATATTGCATACACTTTTTTTGTCAAAGAATCTTTGAAATCAAATGTTGACTGTTAATCCAGTGCTGTAGCCTTCTCTACCTCAATTTTCTGCCGCAACTTTGTGCCTTTTGTACTCAATATACTGTTAAATACTTTACTTTTCTGCAGTTTAGTAGTAGCTTCAACTACTAAATTATATTTTATATATTTCTCACAACTGTTACAGGTTTATTGTTATAATCCATATTTATGAATTTCAATAACACTTCAAGGTGGGGATCTACTGTTTTCCCTACTGAAGCAATATAGACACTAAGACAGAAATCTTGTTCAACTGATAGTAATTTAAATCTGTCTCTGAGTACAAAGTGATGCTCTCACCACTGAGTCCCTCTCCTGCTCACATTCCTTCTTGTGATCCATTTAGATGAAATAAAGAGGGGTGGGGAGATAGCAAAAAATCATGGATTCATGAAACAGCAGTACTTACTGCAGATGGCAAAAATAAAGCTTCTTTTTACAGTATCAGAAGAAATTATTTTAGACACTGAGTAGTACAATAAACTACATTCTGTCTCTGTGCATGACAATAGGAAATTAAAATCTATTTTTCAGTTGAATGAAATATACGAGGTCCAAGCATCAAAATCTTAGCGCTAGGTCAAACTGGAAACTTTCCAGTGGAACATTTTTCTCTCAGCTAATGCCGGTCCACCAAAACCTAACACATTGCATGAAAATGTCTATTCCAATGAAAATTTTGATGGAAATGTTCTTGGTTTTCTGCCAGCTCACCCGCTTTTCCCAGCTCTCAGCTCCCCAGCATCTCACATGGAACAGTGCCAGAAAGTCAAGTTTCTTCACGTTCCTGGCCTGTTTGGCAGACTGCCACGAGGGATGGGAGTCTGGGCTCTCAAAAGTGGACAAGAAACCTTATACATGCACATACAACTGTACACATACTCTCACAGGTCATTTAAATCCATGTCAGTTCATTCAAAGTAAAGGGTTTTTTTATATAGAGGGTCTTTTAAATATGACCCTCCTATGGAAAATTTCTCATGTCGGAATTTTAATTCTAACTTGCGACTGAAAGAAAAAATTGAGGAATATGAAAAATTCTCCTTATAAGGTGAATACTGGTTCCTGTGCCACTGCGTTTTGCACTATTGTCACTGAGGCTATCAACAGCTCCATCTGCCTTCTCTCTTTCACTGCATAACAAGAGCTATATTTGTAACAGGTATGGTGCTTACACACTTAACCTTAACAAAACAAGATAATATTTTTAGAGCTTTGTAAATATTTGTTTTAAAAATTCCTCCTAAGCCATTTTATATAAAGCAGGCAATCTTTTCTTGCTCACTAAGTGGACTGAGGGAATAGTTTCAATGTTTTTGCCTGAATGATAAACAGAAAATAGACACATATACTGAAATTCTGACTGAGAGGGCCCTGAAGTAGGAGCACTGTAATGTACTTTTCCATAGCCTCACTTCATGCACTGCAAGCTGCTCAGTTGCTTATTATATGTAAGTAAATAAATAAGTTTCAATCACTCTGTGTAGGTAATTTCTGACTGCAGGGATGTGTTCACATTTGGAACAAAAAGCAGTTGATTCAAGTAGCCACTAATGCATTCCTTTTCTGAGTATTCTTAATACCTTGGATTAGCATAACAAAGTGAGGCTTTTTAGGACATTAGTACTTACTGCAGTTCACTTTTCAGTTGAGAAGATGGGATTTATTGTAATAGATAAAGTTCAAAATTTCACTGAAGAAAGGTTCCTGAGTAGAGTTTCACTTCTTGTAAATTTTCATTGCCATCATCAAATCTGAACCTCACTGACAGTCTGACAAAAATGTGTTGCTTTTGTAATAATGGGAAAATAAAAAATGTCCTGTATAGGATGCTAAAATCCCTATTAAACAGAGAGAATACCTATCTTTGTTAAAACAAGGGGAAAAACGTTGTTTTGTTTTATTTGGGTTTTTTGGGTGATAACATTGTGTAGTAATGCAGGAGGCTACATTGGTGCTGTCCCTGACTCTTTCACAAATGTCATCTGAAGTTGCTCCCCATGTCTTTTTACCATGAAGGGACAAAATGGGAATGATGGGACTGATCAACAGAATGCTCTTGTATTAATGATAGTGTTATGTACTCAAGCACTTGTAAAAGGCTTAGATAAAGTGCACTGTTAGATCCACTAAGCATTGATCTGTGGCACTGAAGAATTTTATTATGGTGGGAATTAGCTTTGAATGCTCTAAATGTGCATGGGTTTGCCCTTGTCATTGTAATTGCACTGAGGAAGTTTCCATGGGTTCCAAGGCAGAAGAAAGTGGGTAAAGTATTTATTGTCAGAAACTTTAGTTCAATCATAAAACCCATTGTCTCCCTTGCTGAGGCTGCAGAGAATCCTGAGATCTTTTATTTGCTTTTGCCTTGACATGAGTCTATCCATGAGCAAGAGAAAATGGGTTGAGTGTGTTTGTGTGTATACATAGACAGCAGGATTGAGAAATTAAAATTAATCCTCTGAAAGGAAAAAATACATACAATAACAGGCTTTTTAGTTGGTTTCCAATTAAATGATCCTTGATAAAAATGATGCAATGGAAACCTATTAACAGTTGCTTTCTAATGTCACTAAACTGAAGTCTCAGTTGCACTCCCTAATCTCCTAATCTTTTGAAAAGAAGAGCAGAAAGGCCTCTCTACAAAGCAATTCTGACTGCTTTATTTGACTCTTTGGGGTGAGAGGGAGATGGGAGGGCGTTGCAACTCATATGCTGCAAATACAATTCAACATGTGCAATGAAGTGACAACTGAATTCTTCATGTCAAAGAGTCAGTGCTGGACTGTGGTATGTGAGCAAAGACATCTTATTTCTAATCTGACTAGTGTTCCCTAAGAGCAACTCTGATGTTCTCTAAGATTAAACTCTAATCTGACTGAGGGGAAAAAAATCTCAGCTCCCTGGAAAACAGAACACTGGCACTGATTTTCCTCAGCAGCTACCTTGCATTAAGTGAAGCTCAGTTCTTTACTGTAAGACTGAATTGACCCCCTCTCCACTGTTCCAGGCACTCACAGCTGCTCTCTGGTGGAAAAAAAATTTCTGCTTTCCATACACAAGCCCATCATCTAAGATCTTGAACTTTTGTCTATTTATCCAAACATAATATAACTCATTTCTCTGGTTGTTCTCTGGTAATGCTAAGAGCCTTAAATAAGTCTATGCTTTAAAATTTTAAAATCTAAGTCTTTGAGCATTTCTACCCCATAATATAACAGTATTGAAAGACATAAACTCACAGAAAAAAAATAATCTCACTGACAGTATTTTGGGGTGCTGGCTTTGACATCAGTTGAGAGAGAGCAGGATATGATTGTGCTGTGTAATGCACGTTGTGCTGTATTTTGTCAGAAAGGGGATGATTTTCTTAATGCAAACAAAATGTTTTGAGGTTAGACTCAGGGGTTTCTGTTCCCATGTACCAATCTTCCTGACAATTTCTATCAGCTCTCAGACTCACACTGAAATCACCTTTTTACTGAAGTACACATCCTAGTGTATGCCTTAATACCATGGAGGGTAAGAAAAGAAGCAGGGGTTTTTAACTCCATGTGCTGAATTGGACTGAGCTCAATGGGCCTGTATAAAAGGTAGATTCTCAAATATTTGGGGCTTCAGAAACACGGCCAGTACTGTGTCTGGGGATAGAGAGGCAGCAGGGCAGAGCAGCTACAGAAATGAGAGTTGAGGATTTGGGCTTGGATTTTTACAGGAGCCCATGTAAGTAAAGGCAGCTCTCTTCTATAGCCCATCATGAATATCTGGTAAATGTTTGTATTTGTTACTACTGATCTCTCTCCATTTGTTGTAGTAAACTGGACCTGATTTCTTGATCTATCTCTCTGTAGTCAGCTATTCGTATCCCCCAAAAGCTGCTTACAATGACTAAATTAAACTGTGTGCAGCAGTGTATTGTCCCATCAGATGGCACAGAAGAGTTCTACAGTCTCCTTGGAGTCACTCAAATCAACTATAAATAGATGCTTTTAATGTAAGAATTCCTTGGTGGTTCCATTTTTCTATGGATGCATGACATTCTGGACTTTTTATTTTCTCTCTGAAATTGTTGTGCTGTTTTCAGTACTTAAGAGACAGACTCCAAATGAAGCAGCCATTCCTAACCTATGCAGACAAAGGGAGTGGTTCCCTTAGCAACAGGAACCATGTGGAGGTTCTCAGAGAGCTCTCTTTTCCCCCTACTCGTGTTTTCTTTTAACTCAACATTTTGCACAGCATCTTGCATGGAGACTCCGACAGCTGGGCTGGAGGCAAGCAGCTCTTCCGGCTCTGGCTAACCCGTGCTGGAGGGGCAATTGTTCTACACTCATCAGAGAGAAAAAATGATAATCACGGGTAAGTGAACTGGCACACAATCAGAGTTCACGCTGAGGAGGGGGAAAGTTTACTGGCTGGCAACCAGAAGTGTCCAGCACTTCCCAGTAGACATGTATGCCTGAAGCAGGGGCACTAGTGTGATGCTTGCCTGGTTTTCTGTGGGATTGCATGTCTGCATTTAACATTTGAGGGGCTGGAAACAGTACAACTGGGTTCTAGTCCTCAGCGTGCTACTGACTTCCTTTACAGTCCTGGACATCTCATCTCACCTCTCTTTTTTCCTTCCTCATCCATTAAAAAGAGATAATATGCCATGAGGATCTTGAAAGGAGTGTAAAGTACTATAGATATGGAAATATATTGCTTGTCAAAATTGTATTTGCTTTTGAAGTTGATAAGGTGTGCAGAACCTGAGATAAAGTATTGATCTTTTATTGTGGATTTAACTGAATTAACTTTCCTGTACATAGATCTAGTTGCTTTTCTTCCCGGTACAGAAGAAGAGATGTGTGCATGTAGTGCTTTTACATATATGTGCCTAGGTATAAGAATTTGTGTATGCTGATGTATAAGTAACAGAAATAGAGATGTTTATTTCCCTCAAAATAGCTACAGTGTGGATAAAGCAGTAGCTGTGATTCAGTGAAATCCAGCATACCATAAAATAATGAAATTTAGCTTTGTATGTATTGAGCTAGCACTTATTCTGCTGTTCCCGAAGTGTTATGTATTACCAAGGCTCTAGCCAATTTCACTTGGAAAAGCCTAATCCATAAACTCCCTAAGTTTGTAGTCATTTTACCTAAAAAGAGACATCTGAATTGTTCCAATGTTAAGCCAGGTTTGTTTTTGTTTTTTTTTTTTTTTTTTTTTTTTTTTTTTTTTTTGTGTTTTTTTTTTTTTTTTTTTTTTTGTGGGGGACTTGTATAAGGGATGAATTTGTCTCTGTTTTTCCTAATTTGATGTAGAAAGTTCCTCTGGTCACAATTTATGTGATGACATTTGAATTAAAATTCAAGCATGCAAGTTCATATTTCAACATATGATGCTGATCATTTGGATGCAGGCTCCCTTTGATTCCACACTCACAGAGTCTCAGGGTGTTGCAGTGAATGCATTCACCACTACAGGCAACTTAGTTCTTGTATTTCAGATGTGATTTGATTACTGCAGGCAAAAACAGTCGCTGTAACTGTATGCGCAGAGCAGCTGCAGAAGTGTCACGCACCAGCTCCCCACAGTCCTGTCAGCAAGGAACTGTCATTGCTCTTCCTATTCCTCGCTCAGCACAAGCTTACACAACCCCTGCTCTGTGCTTGTACAGCACCCAGCACCTCTGAGGTCTTCCTGGGGATCACAGGTGACAACAGTCACAACACTCCCGTGTGCGTGGGGACTGACAGTCTCTCAGCTCCAATTTAAATGAAGAAAAATTGCCATGTTTGCACCTTTATGAGTAATATTAGGTTTTGTGTCTGAATAAAGAGGAAGGCAATAAAGAGTCACTGAAATTAATTGTTTCCTTTTTCTCTCTGGGATTATATTTCTATCCTTTTATATCCTACTTCACTAATATTACTGCTTGAATCAGTGATACTAGCTAAGGTACAGGATTAAAATACTGTATTTTTAGTGTGAAGTGTTTGGGTTCCTAATAACGATTTGGCTTGTACATTTTGCAATATGTGAAGAAAAGCCTGGACTTAGGGTGTGCGGGTTTTTTAGCAAAGATTTTAAGTCATTGCATATTGATCTTCTTAATTATTTTCCCCATCCCCATTTGGTATCTAGTTCTGCAGTTTTTCCTTGTTCAGCATTTTCATGTAGAATATATTTTCAATTTTCATTCAGATGAAAAAAATGTCAGTCCTTTTGCCAGGCCTGTGGTTAGAAATGTTATATGAATAAGCCACTGAGATCACTTTTAGTAACTTTACATTTACTAAGTGTGTCCTGTTATTAGCAATAGTTATACTGTAGCTTTTATCCCAGCATTTGAAATGCACTGCATGCATAAATGAAGCCTACCCAGAAATCTGAAGACAAGGAAGTAACACCAAGGGATCACTTTATCCAGAACCTAAGTAAATAATAGGAATTCTAATGATGTACAGAAGTGTTATATGTCTTAGAAAAGGAACCAAAGATCTAAGGTAGAATAAGCAGAACAGATTGATAGCAACCTATTTCAGTTTCTTGATGCTTTACATACTGAACATCAATACAGATAAGCTGAAACAGGAGAAAAAGTGGATGTTAGTCCTCAAGGTTAAAGACATATATGATGACTGACCTATAGAAAGAGGTTTGAGAATCTGATTTATGTGGCTGGCAGCCAAGGAGTTGGCAAAGTTTCATGGTTTCTGCAAGAATAATCTCACATAGATCAAATATCTGGATCTCACCATTTTTATATACTATATGATTTTTCAACACCAAGTAAAAGCCAAGGCTTATAACATAATTCCTTATTCAATCTGATTTACTCATTAAAAGATCGGTAGGTTAATTCCTCCAAGATACCTCTGGATACAAAGCAAATCATATATTATTAGGCTGTGTATGGCTAATGGCTTTTTACCTTGTAGTCCTGGAAAGAGGTCTGGTGTGATGGTCTGGGGTGGTGCTGCCCCTTGCAACCTGTTATCACTCATCTCATCCTTCACTAAAATACATCACTACTGCATCAGGGTGGGTAGGCTCTTCTGTAAAAGCTTTTCAGTATCTTTTGTGGGAAGAGCCAGAAAACCTAGGAACTGTAAATGGTTCTTACGCATATGTTTCCGATCCTGGAACTGGTCTGGCTTTCTCAGAGAGCCTTAAAGGACTTAAGAAGCCAGGACCAGTGACCATATACAGTCTGTGGCTGTAGCTACAGTCTGAATACTGGGTCACGTAAGTCCTGACTCCGGGCATTGTCTAATTTGCAGACTTTTTATTGAGAGATGCATGTGGATCAAATGCCAGTTATCCCATGGGACTGATGGCCCAACTACTTGCTTAAACAGATTAAAGGCTTGAAAAAGGACAAGTCACCCCAAATCTGTCATTGCACACCCCCCCACCCCCTATTTACTCATGTTGTATTGCTGAGCCATGCACAGTTCTTGCTGTAGCATTAGGTAAGAGCAGTGTGCTCTTACTGACAAAGGTAACAGCAGCTGTAAAAACACTGCAGCAATGAGCTTAGCTTGTTCCAGGCTGATGAGAGGGCAAACTCTTCAAAGACCCATGAGAACACTCTGTTTTCTAAGGTGTACTAAATCCAATGTTTTCACATCTTCATTCCTAGTGTTGCCATTACTAACTAATTTCTGACAAAATTTGCTATAATCCCATTATGTTAAATTGATGTGTAGGCTTATTGTATGTGGTATAAACTGTACTAAATATAGAAGTAGAAAATTTTAGAGCCCAAAGTTTTGTTTCACTGAAAAATACATATTCCCCAGCAATTAAGATGTAAAACTAACAATGTGATATGCTAAAAATATAATGGCAACGAGTAGCATACATACGTTTTCTAAAGTGCAAGAGTAGGTGGGACATCTGAAAGTGTTCAGCAGGGAGTTTGGATAAATAAGACTCATCCTAAAGTATTTTCAAATTCATAAACATTATGCATATGAGAAGACTTAGATTAATGTTTGATATCTCCTCTTGAATATTATCAAGAGAGTTTTAATGGACAGCCCAAGAGAGAACCAGTATTATTTCCTTACATCCTGTTTCTATTAATTCTTTAGCCATAGGATTTGAGGAGATGTTTTCTTGTCTTCCTATAGCAAGCCAGTTTTCCCTTTTTTTTTTTTTAAACCAGAATATAGTCCGTCACTGATTTTGTAGCATCCTCTTATGTCATATTCAAGCCTATGTTAAGGATCATTTCATGTGTGATTCAGATTGGGTTTGTTCTGTGCTAATAAACCTTGAGAACTTGGAGTGCATTTTAGAGGAGTTCAAGATGAGCTTGAGGTTGATGTCTGAACTTGTTTTCCCCAGAATCATGTCAGAAATGTTCACAGAAAAGCTCCAAGGTCATTGTTTTTGTCCTGCATTACAGCAGAGGCTGAGCTAGGAAAGATGGAAATCTGCAGAGGGATCCTAAAACACTCCTTTCTGAATCTTTTAAGGCTAATGTCTCCTTTTCCTTTTGTACTCTGACAAAAATGAAATTAATGATCTTTGGATTTAAATTTCACATAGAGTCAAGCTGAGAAGATGTACCTGACTCCAAGTTTCCTCTAAATGCAAAGTTGCTGCAGCTTTTGTTCTGAGCTAATCTTTGTGTGACTCATATGGCAACGCTCAGCAGGCTTGGGCTCCTGAAGATGTTTCTTTGAGGTCAGCAATTGTCTCAAGCAAATATTTGCCACTTCATAAATCTCTGCTTGTATAGGCTGGATTCTATAGCCTCTCTTTTGGGCAGTACAAGATTATACAAGAGCCATCATGCATCACCAGGGGAGGAACAAATTCTTTTGGAAAAGGAGAGTAGATACTCTGACAGAAACAAATGTTTTTTGTAGCCAAACTAAGATTTAGGTCGGTCAGATTGTCACTTGAAATAGATAGAAATTTCAGGTCCAACATTTTAATGACAAAATTAACATGTTGGGGAAGTTGACATATGCAACCAGTGCACATTTGAAAAGCAAGGGAGAAGTTTGAAATATTTCACTGGATGTATGATTACAGTGCTTGTGGAAGTTTATGTAAGATTATTTAAAATTATGACCATATTTTAAAAATTGTTATAATTAAGTATATCAAATTTGTTCAGAAGTCAATGTTAAGTTAGAATTTTCATTTATCCATTTGTACCTCTTAAACATATATATATCACTAGGCATTTTGTATATGGAAAATTTGATCTATGATCATTGCAAAAGAATATGGAAAAGAACTGGCCATTTTTATTGGATTCAGTCAGGTGTGACAATACTTTTTGGCTCACAAGAGAAAGTAATAATTTGATTTTTATTTGATACATAGACAGAAAATTATTATTTTTAAAAAATCAACATAGCACTTTACTTTGAGTTGGAATTTCAAGCAGATATGATTGTTGGGGGCTGTTGGAAAATGAATGGGCTGACATAGTATAAAATATGCCACATCTAGCTGGTTAATGTTGATTATTTTAGAAGTGGTGTCTATTGTCTAATGCCTCCTGATTGCTTTTCACTGCTGTACTGTGTATAAAGAAACCCTGTGGCATCACTGGGCAGTTGAATGTCTCTGTGTAGTTTCTTTAAAGTGTTCTTAAGTTTTCTGGCACAACTTTGTATTGACTTAGACTGATGCTGCCTAAACTTCACCATGGTGGCCAATTTGGGACTGAAAGCGAATGCCATAATAATAGTATGTTCTCATATAAATTACATTTTATGTCATTGTCTGTATCTATTTTGAGGATTTAGGACAGCAAGTGGCTGTCTGAGTGTTCACAGGGGTAAGGATTAAGCCTCAGCTGTAACAAGTTTCAACACTACCAAATTTAATTGAACTACTACAGGTCATGTTAGCTAAAGAATGGTTTCTTGCAGCAGTACATGAAAAATAACTTGATTTAATTCACATAATAAGAAGCTGAGAATTGCAAGACTTGATGTCTTATAGTGAGGTATGGTTTTTTACATCATGACATGCTACAGGCATTTTTAAATTCCATAAGTTGAGGGGAAGATGAAGTTTCAGAGAGCATACCAGATTCTGAGTAATGGAAGTGGAAAACGGGATGAAGGGAAAGAATGGTGCAAGGAGTTCCATTTTGTCACTGCTTGTCAGCAGTTTAGGGATAACCATTGCTCTGGACAGCTCCCATCCCATCTCATTATTGTCCCTATCAAACAACATTAACTCCTTGCTATTTTCTATTTAAGGGAATGGAACAGAATGGCAAAAGCTTTCCCCAATTGGTATCTGCTGTCATGTTCACAGGGCTCTTCTTTTAAATCCACAGGATGCCACAATTAATCTGTGAAAGTGGTGTTATTTACACTGAACATAGTCAGCCCTCACTGCCTGATTATAGTACCAGTTAGGATCAGATTTAGATTCATCATTCAAGAGGCAAAGAAAGCATTGTGATAGAGACTTGAGAGATGCTATAGGAGGATGGTAATGGGAAAAGTAAAATATTTTAGCCTGTTACCCCAGTCTCCCTCTCTTTCCAGTCACTGAGTCCAGGGTGCCTTTCCAGGCGAGGTGACCAAGTGAGAGATAAAAGTGTGTGGCTTTACACAAACTTCATAACTTGCAGCTGAACATTATTTATAGATATTAATTAGTCCTCTGTCTTTGCTATGTTGTTATGAACCTCTCTCCAGTTTCTGACACATTTTTTCATTAGGTTGACTAATAGTGAATTTTTAAATTATTTAAAAACTAACTGCCGTGCAGGAATCTGTAGAGAGCAGAAGGGTGATAGTAATGCAGTGCTTTCGTGCTAGACAGAAACTGCATTGAGAATAACTGTGGTCATCGTTGCAGAGGACTTTCTTTTCCTTTGAAAAGTTTTGCTGAGCTTAATATTTCTATTGAAAAAGGTGATGCTTTAGATTTCATATTTCAGCTGTTGACATAAAGTGTGCTTAGTTGTAAACTAAACTGAGCAAACTCTCTGTAAACCATGTCTCAGATCTTATTCTTGCAAATACCTCCTCATGGGTCTTACATCACCAAATTCAGCTCTTTATACATAGAAGTGTAGTGATTTTCTTTCTTGCTTTAAATCAATGATCTAGACTGCCTTCAGGACACTGAAGAGTTTGTGCATGTGAGCAGTGAAATATGTAATGTACTAGCATTCTTTCAAACTGCGCAACCAGCTTTATTGGGACTTTTATCCTGCTCACAAAGTTTTCCTCATAGGCCCAGGTTTCAACACTGATAGACTTCCCAAAAAGTGGCTGGATTGTTTATTTCATGTGAGCTAGACCCCTACATTTCTTAAAGAGGGTTTTTAGATTTATCTTGGAATTTCAAATTAATATTATAAAGGGGTTTTGTTGGGACAGAAAGGGGACATAATGCTAAAGCCTCTGAACTTTATGGAAGTTTTTAGCTGATTTCAATGAGCTTGGAGTTGAACTTTCAAGAGAAGGTTCTTTTAGAGAAACTTTTAGAGAATTAGCTTACTTAGTTACATACCACATTTATAAAACTGATAATAATTTTTTCTGCCATGCTAAAAACTCCATGGTCTTTAGGATCAAAATCCTGAAATTTTCAGTACCCAGTAATGGAGCTGAAATAGTAGCTCATGCTTCATTTTACCTTTGTTGTTGTTGTTGTTGTTGTTCTTAATAATTACATAAAAAACCCAAGACACTCAAGTGATGAGACACAGGAATGGGACTAAGCAGGATCAGCTGCTAATCATGTCTCCACCAGAGGTAACTAAATCCACAGATAACTTTCATCTCTTCACCTGGCTGATTCCTCTGTGTCTTATTTATATTGATATCTTGAAAGGGAAAGTATTCTCTCTTGCTACTGTTTGTACAGGATATAGACCCAATTTCAGCAGGGGCCTCTTGATACTGTAGTAATAAAAATAAACTATTAAAGCCTAGAGTAATTGCTTTAATTAGATGGTTTAGAGCTGACCAACTTCCGATTGCAGTCGAAATGTGCCGTGCTGGCTGCTGTACTAGGGACAGAATAACTGGGTTTTGTCCTTAAACTTGCCAACAATAGTCTTTTCAACTGGAGTTACCTTTATTTCCCCCAAACTGAAATGAAATACCAGTATGGTAACAGAACAAAAATGCAAGCCATGTGTCCGTGTATTACTAAATTATTCTACTTTGAAAATAACAAAGCTACTCCCTAGTGTATATTCCTTCCCCCATCCAAAATCTATTACATTAGGGATCTCCACAGACCATAATTCAGTCTTTGCATTCACCACATTCTCTATCATTGCCTTCATATTTCTGTATTGCAAACATGAGTAATTTTGTTCAAATCCAGAATTTTCTCCTTTCTAGAAATTCTAGTTTCTGTCCATAGTTCTCTGTTTTGTAGTTGAAATAAAAATTCAGTAATAGTTTGTCATTTATAAAATTCCAATTTGAATGAAGCTCTGAGCATCCTGGCCTAGAAAAAGGTGTTCTTACCCTTGGCAGGGGAGTGGAATGGGAGGACTTTAAGGTCCCTCCAAACACAAGCCATTCTATGATTCTATGATTCTATGATTTTTACTATATTTGCATTGTCAATTTTTAACAGTTCAATGCTACAACACAGAATGTGCATCATGTTTGGTAAGTGTGGGAAATTGGAGATAGAGACTCCTTGGTTTTGTCCAAAGATTTACTGGAATCTTCTGCTGTCCTTGTCTGTCTGGCAAGACCAGGGAAATTCCAGTAGACAATAAAAAAAATAAAAATGGGCTCAGGGTTAGAAGAGTAGAGTAAATCACATAAATTATTTCCTTTCCCTAACAAAACATGAATAGTTTGTACATGATTCTGCAGGTGAAATTCACTGTTAATGGTTTCCTGTTCTTTGGTTGAATCTTAAATGGGAATGGAGAGCTTCCAAAAGTTCTCACTTGCAGTTCTTATTATGGCCACTGATGATGGCTTCCCTCAAATGTGGGGCAACGTTCCCTGTGTGTAAGACACCTCTGAGTGTTGAGAGATCACTAGGCATTTCATAAAATAAGAGCTTGTTCTCCTGTAAATGGAGTATTGTAAAACAGTGGCTTTTATAAATCTGTTTTTCTTGGGAGTCCTTTCATTTCTTGATTTAAAGGTTGGACTCAGAAATTTGTACAGGAAGAATTGGATTATTAATATGCAAAACCAGGCACCAGCAGACACATTATATACCTGTCTGAATATATCTTTGAAATGTCACCTAAGATAGTCAATAGCTAATAGCTGGTAGGAAAAATCTGCAAAGGAAGCTAAGGTGTCAGATTCTGTGTGCTAGAGAATGCAGCAACTCTGTGTGGTCACTCAGAACACTCAGTAACCACCAGGGAGTTTATTCCACTTTCTAAAGATTTGGGGCATGATGAACAGATTAACACAGGGAATTTCTGCTAAGGAATTGCTGTAATAAGTTGTAAATTTGTGTCCCCGAGTAATTTGCAATGCTTTTCTGGATAGAAAAATGCAACAGAAAATGAAATGGAAATAAAGGAACAGAGAAAAGCCAAGCAAACCCCAGCTTTCAATCCAGACTGCGAAGATGGAAAAAACTCCTAGTTTCCATCTGGCTGAACAGAAAGGAAACACGATGCATAAAAGTGGATATTGAGAGCTCCTACAAGTTCAAACAAGGACAGCTGTGCATCCATAGAGAAACCATGACCATACTTGTATGGGTGGAAATGAAAAGATAGTCTGTCAGCAACGCCGTGGGTTTGTTTTCATGTTCTGTAAGACAATCACTGCTGACAAACAGACCACCCCTGTTTGCATCTGACTAATCTGCACTGGATGTTCAAAAATGAAATATGATTTTCGCTTAGTTTCTTCTAGTGAATGGTTTGTGGGGAGAGTTGATATTTGGTCAGACATGTTAGAGAAAAGTGGCAAAAATAAATTATTTGCTAACCATTATGAAAATGAAATGCAGCCCCATCTATGGGATAGGTGGAGATTTTTGCATGTAATTCTGTTTTATTTCACTGAAGCTGAAGCACTTGTCCCTCACAAACTGCTGTTGGTGTAGGAGTGGAACCATCTTTTCTGCCTCAGTTCAAAAAGACTAGAAATGGCTCACATAAGCTAGGCACCTATGCCATCATTTTAACTGTTACAGTCTAATCTTTTCCTATATTGTTTTCCAAAAGAATTCCATAGGGACATGATTTTAATTGGAGCAGGAAAACAGTTCACAGGTGGTTTCACTGTTCCTTCCTCACTGCATCTTCCAACAGAGCTATCAGCATTTTGATTACAGGATTGATTACATCAGCATTTTGATGACAGGATTTTCTGCCTCTCAGGTAAGTATTTATTGCACTTTAAACATCTATGTCATTAACGAGACTGCTTCTAAATAATGTATTTAAATTAAGTGCATAATTTAGTATTTTATTGCTTGGGAGAAAAAGATTTTTCCATCCTCATTGAAAGAATTCTAGAAAAGAACTGCTGCAACAGGAGATTACAGTGTTGTCTTACTGATTGCTCTAGTGATGCTTACCTACTTGATCCATGAAATCAGGATCTGAGCCAAATTTTGTCAATGTTTTACAGCCTAGATTTTCAGAGTTTACAAATGTAAAAATCTGTTGCTCTGAAACTTCTAACTTGTTTTCAGGCTGTCAAAGATCAGAAAGGAACCAAAAACTAAAAAGCCAAAAACTAAATGAGAAACCAAAAACTGAAATTTTCACCAAACTGGAAAACGGGTTGAGGTTCACTTATCAGAGTGTAGAACACTGAGAGTGACATTTACAGCAGCAAATACTCCTTTCCTGGTTAAAATTGTAAATCTTTTAAAGTAAGGGTCTTCAACTTAATTACAGTGACATCTGTGAACTTCTTCCAATTTTTAGATGCAAAATCATTGGGCCTCTGGAAATAAACAGTACAAGCTTCTAAATAAACCACTTCAGGTTTCAGAAATTATCATCTTCCCAGTGAAGGATTCTTCAACTGGCAGAATAAATTCCCTTTATATTTAGGCTTTCTCTACACACCAGTTTTATTGACATCTGTGGATTCTGTATATGAAACAGGACTAATCTACAGTGGAAAAATGTTCTGAACAGCAAGAACAGCTTTTCAGTAATTGAGTTGCATATAGACCAGCGAAGAATTTGCATGGTTACAGATGTTGTAGAAGTTTAAATATAAAGGCACTTTTACCTGCAGGAATGAAATCCATCTTGTCAGCTAGTTTGAAGACTCATGAGAAGGAATTTCCTGTTGTGGCAAATTTCATCCCTCCTTCCTCCGCCCCCATTACGTCTTTTTGTGCCTCCCTTTCCAGCTCTATCCGAATATATTTTCACTACGGCACATTTAGTTATCAATCAACAGGAATCTCAGCTGCTGTTGTGCTTAGGGGACAAACTGTTCTTTCTTCATACTAACAAGGAATGCCTGGAATAGCCAGACACACAGCACTGATTGATGCAGCTACAGTTTATACACCTAGATTCAGACAGTCTGAAGCTGCCAGAATTAGTGGCTTATTATTAGAAAAATATTTCTGCTAGACTTATAATTTAAAACCATTTAAATGCCTCAGGCATAATCACTAAAATTAAAGTTTTAGCTTGTAAAGTGCTAGATGGTGTGGATTAGACACATCTGCCTGTCTCAGGTGTTTTTGCTGTTTAAATGGAGTTTTTTGTATTCCTCTGGTGTGATATCTGGGATTATCAAGATTGATATTTTTATAGATCAAGGTATGCCCCATAATAACAGTTTAATTTAGGGGAACTTGGAAGAAATATGATAGGACTCCAAAAGTTTAGGACACTTAAATTTTCTACATGAACAGAAAACGACCAAATATTTTCACTTTACAGCCTTGAGCTGTGTGGCTTGCTCAGCTTGTGGGTGCCATTGCTCAGGGAAAACACTAAGAGGATCCTGAAGGAATCTTACATTTGCTGTAGTGTTGGTAAAAGCAACAACTGCTGCTTCTCCTGGATCTATTCCATGACATATACCAGAACTAAGGGCTCCAAAGAGAATCTGTTGGCAGTGAAGGGAAAGTACCAAGCGAAATGTGACAGGAGCAAGATACTACACAAACAGGGTCTATGGGAGAAGCAGCTCAGTTTTGCCACACACATGCTTTTTGCCTCTGCCTGGGACTCTTAACCTAATGGTGAGCCTTTCTAGTTTATACAGGGGAGTTTGGGTTTGTGACTGGCTTTCATCACAAAAATGAAGCATGATTTAAAAGCTACACCAGCACAAAATGCAGAATGTTGAGCTATGGAAAGCCTGCCCAAAGGCTGCATTAGCCTGAGTGCTCAGAAATAAGGCATGGGCAGCCCAGTAGGGGAAAACAGAAAATATGAGGGACTAAAAGAGGTTTGTGACTCCAACTGAGATTCAAGGCTGTGTGTTGTCAAAGCAACAGTTTGTGCTCAGTAAAAGCTGTCAAATGTTTGGAGTGCCAGGACACCTGAGCAAGGACTGTCCCTTCCATCATGTTGAGCTGTGGATGGCTGCAGCTTTGCCACCTGTGTTAATGCAGTACACTGAGTTTGTCTTACTGTGCAAAATTGTCAGAGAAAATTATCACTGCACTTAAGGAAGCTTTTAACTGATGGAGTTCTATTAACTTTTCTGGAAATAAAAAACACTTTGAAGTATTTATGAAGGCTGATGGAAATATTTATTTATCATCTGATAGATATATTAATATCATCCCTATTCTGTTGTAGCCTTGTCAATCAAAACATCTGCTTGAATCAAGTAAAACTTGTGAATTGATAAACTACAAAAAGGTGCAGTATGCTGAGCAGCAGATTTCTTTCATTAAAAGTTTGTGCATTAAAAATCCCTGGTTCTGTTATTTTAGCAGTCCTCTTTTAAAAGAGGATGTTTTTCATGGTCCACTATCACATTCTCTCTGTCATCAGTTAAAAAAAGGAAGGTCTCTGCACTATTGTATTTTTCTTTTGAACTGTGCTATTCACCAGCTTTCAAAGAGAGAGAAAGAACTTAGAGTTGATCTGGGAGGAATCAGAGCTCCCTGTGCAATCCTGAGATTGTGTGGGGCTGCACCCAGGGCTGGCTGTGTACTGGGGGACACAATGTCAGCCTCACAAATCAGTTGCAAAACCAAATTATTTTCCTGCTCTGGCAAAGGGCATATTTTCCCCCTCTTTTTACTCCTGGTAGCTGAGCTCAGTGTGTTGGTCTGCAGGGCACAACAATCCCCACACTGGTGTCTGTGCCAGACCATTGTCCCCTGGTCTGTCAAGCACTGAGTCACCCTGTGAGCAAACATGGGGTGTTCAGTACATCCCTGTCCTCTTTCTACAAGGATTGCTTCTGAAAAGGTTCTTATAAGTGGGGCAGTGGTAGGAAAAACACAGTGTTGATTTCACAGGTTATCTGAGGCAAAGTCTTGTTTTGCATTCTCTAGATAATTTGATGTATCCTTTATAACAAAGACTTTCAGATACCCCTCAGAAAAGAAAGAATTTCAGAGCCTTCTTTTAAAAGTTCTTTCTGATAAAAGTCCTTTATATTTAGCCTGTCTTGGTGAATCTCAATACCTGTACTGTATTTAAATGAAACATAACTTTTTTCTCTATTTATTTACATTTCATTTGTTTCAGAAAAAAAATCCTACTATAGTCAGTGACAATATGCAAGTGTTTGTGTTTGTTTTTTTTAAATCTGGCTCTGAATAGTTAATATACTTTTATATAAATTAGGGCTAAATTAATGACATGTTTACACTAGGAACACTAGGACTGTTTGCACTCTCAAAGCACTAGGAAGTTCATGCAAGGACATATTTCTTATTTTTATTTAACATCCCAAATTTTGTTGACTCAGAGTCTTAAGGTTAATAGGTATATTTATAAATATAACCACATCAATCTATATTGTGGCTCTCAGTAAGTGCTAGAGAGGAGTTGTTTGCACAGGAAGCTAAGACAAATTAACTAAAGATATGATTTTAAAGTATATTAGTTAAAGTGCATTAAAGCTTGGTGTGAATGCTCTCATTCAGAAATAAAGTGACTGTAGTTCACTTTACCTTAATGCACTTTAAATTCACACCTTTCAGCTAATTTAGTTTAACTTCCTGTGTGGACAAGCCTTAAGATTGTTCCCCTTAAATGGCTCTGCTGAGCTTTATTTTCTACTTCTTAAATCCAAACATGTAAAAAAGTCTTACATTCTAAAGAGACTATGTTTTAAAAAGAGAATTTGTTGTGAGTCTTCCAGTCACGAAATTTGCTTGAATGGAGTTGTAAGTGGTAAATTTTAAGATGAACTATATTTTGTAACTTTTATTTTTAATTCCAGGTACGACATTAGTGAGAGATAGGATGTATTTATCAAGCAAAAACCATAGGACATTATGGGAAACACACAACACTATGACAAATCATACTCAATGAGTCTGGATTATTTTTACTTGGCAACCTATTGGAGCAGAATAAAGAGAGTTTGAACTATTTTTTCCCTGAATTTCTGAACTTTTAAAGCTCTGGAGAAAAGATGCTGCAAATGAGCCACTTGCACATACACAGTGACTTTGGTGCTGTGGGGATGTGAAACCTGGAGTGACACCTGCACACAGAGTTCTGCCCATGACCCCTGGTCCCTGACATGGCAGTGCACAGATATTTTCTGTTTAAAAAAGTTACTTCCTTTCTCTATTGTTTAGCAATAATTTTGGTAGCGGTGTTTCATCCTTAAATAGATGTTTGATGATTATTTACTGCAGTACTTTTGTGTATTTTGGGGTGCTTGAAGTATAGAAACTACTCATCATATTACTCAGAATAGATTTTTTTCATTAGTTTTGGTTTAGGTTTGTATCTTTTCGTTCTCATGTTTATTGTCAGATAATAAACTGCTTCTGTAGTTCCCTGTAAGTTGGTTGTTCCAAGCACTGCACAAGGCTGGGTGATTGAAATGCAACCAAAAACAAAATGTGAATTAGTGGTTGGATCTACAAGGAGTGTTGGTCTTGATCCAGCACCCTACCTGACCTTCCACTTAATTTTCAAGTATTTAAGTGGTCTCATTTTCAGTGGAATACTGAGACTTTTGAGGTGTTAAAGAAAATCATGTGCTTAATGGTTTCCAGGGTTAGGGCCAGAATGCTGGACACTTTTTACGGTTTAGCAC
The DNA here is from genome assembly GCA_013401135.1 of Cettia cetti. Taxonomy (NCBI): domain Eukaryota; kingdom Metazoa; phylum Chordata; class Aves; order Passeriformes; family Sylviidae; genus Cettia; species Cettia cetti. The sequence continues at coordinate 88,699 of VZUI01052986.1, forward strand.
ATTGCATTTGACTCTGCTGATGACATGAACTGTAACCAGGGAGTTTTGATCAGAGCTGGCACATGGCTCAAAAGAAACTGTGGTAGCTGATAGCTAAGTATGTGTGTAATAAAAACTGTCATTCCGGTCTTCAGATAATGGTGACAAAGCTCCAGTTTTCTTTTGTTCTTATACATTGTTAGGAAGCTCTGATACAATCCTTAGAGCAGTCTTTACTAACTTTGAACATAACTTCTATTCCCTCTTCGCATGATTGATAAAAGTTACAAATGTTTGAGAAAATGAAACTATCAAGTAACAGTAATTCCCAATGGCATTTTCCATAAAAATCAACCACTATGTGAAATAGAAGAAGAGTAGATGAAATAGTGGTTTTTAAAAATGGGTAAAAAATAGTAGGCAGGTATGGTAGTTAGGTACATTGTTAAAGACCAATTTTTTCACACACTTCAATAAGTAAGATAAAATATATTAATTGGTGCCCGAAAATGCATTAGTATCTGATATGTAGTAGATTTACAGATTATAAAGGAAAAAAAAATATCTTCAGCATCATTAATGGTTCACGTATTTGTAAGACTATTTTGCAACTGGCAGTTTGTATTATAATAATTTTTTCTGTGATTCTGGCAGTAAAATGTTGCCATCTCTTGAATCAACCATAGAATATCATGGAGGTAACATATCTTTATAAATATAGGCAAGAAGCATTGTACAGATATTGTTTGTGTCACAGAATCACCTACAGTCCCTATCTCATTAGGCTTTGCCCATAAGAAAGCAGGCTTGCTGTGCAGGCAGATGATGGATGAGGGTGGAAAGCCCCTTGGTGACAGTCATATAACAAGAATGGAAACAAAGTCTCCTCACTCCCAAACCCAGTGTGTTATCCAGTATTCTGTACTGCTGCTCCACCTCTGTGCTCACTTATTTCTTAAGCTCAACCACTGTTGGAAACTGGGCCTGCATGTAACAATGAGCACAATCAAAATTTTCAGTAGGTAAGTTGAATGGGCAGGTTTAACATATTATTTAGTAAGTGTATTATCAGGCTTCTAATTTTATCTGCAGAGACCATCATTCCAATTGTATTTTAACACCAAAATAGCAGATCAGGCAAAATAAATTTGGCACAAATCATGAGTTTATCATCTCTGTACATATGATAGGTACAAAGTTGCATTTCTAGTTGCTTCCGGACAATACTGTACTGTGTGGGAAGGACTGTAAATTTCTTAGGTTTCTGCAGCCAAGTGTTTATCTAAAGGGATGACTGTCAAAGGAAACCTTTTTTCAAGCTGTTTTAGCTTCAAGATGTATAATTAACTGTCTTAGGTTGCAATGCAAGATGTAATCAGAAGTGTGTATTCTATCACCATCTGTTGAAACCATGTGGGGCAGTGTCCTTTACCTCTTCCATGACCCATCCCACATAACTCTGGGGAAATATCCTCTGTTAATGAGCCAGCTGCTAAAACCAGGTAGGGCAGTGTTCTTTATCTCTTCCATGACCTATCCTCCCTCCAGGGGATATCTGCTGTTAATGGGCCATTAAGTCTCACTACATGACTGAAAACATTACATCGTCCCATTGGGAGATGCTCCACTCAATGGGAGGAGCCACGCATTTCTATTGGGATAAAAATCTGATATTTGGGAACACCCCAGAAGCCTTTTTACACTGGATTCTCAGAAGAAGACCAGACCCATCTACATCACTGCTGGACCTTCAGAGGAAACCTACACCCTTCTATAGGATCACTGCTTCAACAGAACCACACCTGGCACTCCAGGAGGACTCCAGCCACAATTTAATTGCATTGCTGCCAACACCCTGACCAATAGGATGTCAGGTTGTATTCTGACTCTGTCTGTGGTTTTTTGTACTACTGCATTTTTATTTTAATTTTCTTAGTAGAGAACTGTTATTGCTATTCCCAAATCTTTCCCTGAAAGCCCCTTAATTTCCAATTTGTAATAATTCAGAGGGAGGGGTTTTACATTTTCCGTTTCAAGGGAGGCTCCTGCCTTACTTACCAGACACCTGTCTTTTCAAACCAAGACATTAACTTGTACCAGCTTTTAAGCTTAAGTCATAAGCTCTGTGGACTCTTTTCCCTGGTACAACCTTTTCATCTTACAGTAAGAAATTTTGTAAAAATAGAAAAAAAAGGAAGTTAATTTTGTCATTTGGAATCAAACATTCAATATTGTGTCAAGCTGTAGTGAGAGGAGAAGCAGTGAGATTGCTTCCTTTATGCTGCAGTGTGAAAGTAGCAAAGGATACAGAGAGAGAAATGAACTATCCCACAAGAAAAATTGTCCATGTTGTATGCATGGACATCAGCTCACAATTCCAGTACGGGAAAGTTTAGCTGTTGTAGTTGGGTCACAACATGCTTTAATATTATTGTCATTACAGTGACTCAGGAATTTCTATTTGAAAACAATTCTTCATGCTGGCATTTACTGTGAAGAAATATGGGATACCATACCTCCAGACTTTCCTTTTTGGATGAAAACTTTAGCTTCCAATATTTTGACACATTCAAATATTTATCCAGGTACCATGAGAGGCCAACTGGAGCATCAGCAACTGTGTCCATTGGCAGTTTTAGTGAGACAGTTCTTACAAGAAACATTTGAGTTCACTCACTACAGCTGTTGTCTGCTGGCAATAGAGCTGGCACTCTCCAGAAGTTTTGGGAAGATCTGCCCTAACACACGTGCTTTCAATTCCAGGTACACGCAGTAAGTCACATCCTGTCACATCATCACTCCACAAGCTCTGTCTGTTTTTTCCCTGCGTGCCCAGATGTGCTCCATTCCTCATGTGCACAGCAATGATCCCCACCCAGGAGGTCTGACACCTTGTTTCCAAGGTGTTGAACTGACAGCAAAGGTGTTGCACAGCACATCTCTAAGTATTGCAAGTGTCTCACACTTATCTGAAGCACTTGCCATCAGAAACAGTCACTATAGAAACAGAGCACCAAGTTGTTACAGCATGGATGAATGAGAGATGAGGGAGGGAGGAACATCTCAAACCAACTCTGCTGTCACAGAAAGTGCTCCTGAGTCTCCAGCCTTTACGTGCATGTGCTCAGAGTAACTACAAGTACGTGAATTAATGCAGAACTGCTTCTCAGAGCAGGAGACGGGGTCAGGGACGGACACCCCAGCAGCAGCTGTGCCTGGGGCTGAGGGTGTGCACAACATTAACGTGGGATGCTGGGTCAGGTTTGCACAGAATTTACAGAATTTTTCTAGGTTGGAAGAAACCTTCAAGATCATCTAGTCCAACCCATGCCCTAACACCTCAACTAGACCATGGCACCAAGTGCCACATCCAGTCTTTTTTTAAAGATGTCCAGGGATGGTGACTCTACCACCTCCCCAGGCAGGCCATTCCAGTACTTTATCACTCTTTCCATAAAAAACTTTTTTCTAATATCCAACCTGTATTTCCCTTGACGCAGCTTGAGTCTGTGTCCTCTCGTTCTATCTGTTATTGCCCGGAGAAAGAGACCAACCCCCACCTGACCACAACTCCCCTTCAGGAAGTTGTAGAGAGTGATAAGGTCACCTCTGAGTCTCCTCTTCTCCAGGCTAAACAGCCCCAGTTCCCTCGGTCTTTCTTCATATGGCTTGTCTTCCAAGCCCCTCACCAGCCTCGTTGCCCTCCTCTGGACACGCTTGAGCATCTCAATGTCATTCCTAAACTGAGGGGCCCAGAATTGGACACAGTAGTCAAGGTGTGGCCTCACCAGTGCCGAGTACAGGGGAAGAATGACCTCCCTGCTCCTGCTGGCCACACTATTCCTGATACAAGCCAGGATGTCATTGGCCTTCTTGGCCACCAGGGCACACTGCTGGCTCATGTTCAGCCGGTTGTCAACAAGAACCCCCAGGTCCCTTTCTGTCTGAACACTGTCCAGCCACACTGTCCCCAGTGCAGTGCTGAGGATGGACTCAGGCTGCAGCAACACCAAACACAATCCTTGCTCTGCAAATACTGAGTACCTCAGAGAGAGCTGCAACTTATGCTTCATTTGCAGTATTATTTGAGGATTATTTTTCTTCTGAAATACAGAATAAAATTCGTTCCTGAATTTCCATAGAAGAAGAAAGATGACCTATTTAAGTATGGTATCTTACTTAATCGTTGATGGAAATAAATGGCATTGTGTCTTAATTCCTATGTATGGTTTATTTACACTGCATGTCCTATAAACATATCAGCTTACTAAATTCTCTGTTTACCAAAAGAATGTGGACAGCATGTTCAGATGTGCCTGGTTTTTACTATTTAAAAACTTCTTTGTCGGCTCTTAAGAAAATTAATTTGTTTTAGAAATTACACTTCCATGCAAATTGTTGTCAAATAATAAATACAGCCTAAGTGTCAGCCAAAATACTAAGTCTATGGCTCTAATATTTGCACTCTGTGTTCCTTCACTGTCCACTAAGGCAAATTAATTACCCTGTGTTTCTTTTGCAAGCCAGCAGGAGGTAAATTGGTATGGTAGAAATGAAAGGGCAGAGTCCAAAAGAAAATTCTCAATCAATTTGTTAAGTTTTAATTTCTCTTTGCTGCATTGTTTTGCAACATCAAAGCCTGAAAATTAAATGCCTGTCATTGCTCTGAGCATTGTCCTAGTGCTGCTGGCACAGGAACTGTTGGCAGTGAGAGAAAATGTCAGATGGCTTTTTGAATGGCAGCTAAAGGGCATCATGAGGATTTAATCTGTTTCCTGTAAGTTCTAAAAAAATCATTCATTATTTTTAGAGCTATTGAATAATATGAACTTGGTTGGTTGGTTGGTTGGTTGGTTGGTTGGTTGGTTGGTTGGTTGGTTTTTGTTGTTTTTGGTTGGTTGGGTTTTTTTGTTTGGTTTTTTTGTTTTGTTGGGTTTTTTTGTTTGTTTGTTTGTTTGTTGGTGGTTTTTTTTTTATTCTGGTGTCTTGGTCTTTCCATGTGGGAGAGATTCCTCTCAATTATTTCATGAAGATGATGTTATGTCTTCTGCCAGTCTAGGTCATCTTCCATTATATTCAATGGCCTTTAAGATGGGTTTATATATATAAGAAAGTGAAGTGTTTTAGGGTGTGTGCCTTGCTCCTACTCTTTACACCTGGGTTTTTATTAAAGAAGTGATGGATGAGGCAGAAACACAGTGCATGTATATAAAGGGGAGAGACTCTAGGGTTGAAAGGAGCTGAAAATATTATTGAAGCCTCTTTTTTTTTTAAAAATATTTATATTTAGGGGCAAGTCTGGGGAGTTCACTAAAGTCAAGTGGGTTGGTTCCCTCATTGAAGGGGTTAAATATCTGACTGCACTTCAACACAAGTGCAAATTGAAGGACGTAAATCTGATCTCACAAGTCTAGACATAACTGTCAGCCCCTTTTAGCCATTGTTCTGTATTGATTTTTATGTACTTATTTTTATTTAATGAACAGGTTATTTTTCTCTTCCTCTGTAATTCTGACCTCATTCAGTAGAATCTCAATCTGTAACTCCCCTTTAACTTTCAAAAAATCTCTTCCAGAACAGGTTCAGAAAGCAGTTTCCTGTGAATTTTTATGAGGATGTTATGAAAATTAGGGTTGCATTTTTGACCCCATTTAATCTCCAAGCATCTGGCTTGCACTGTTCTGTTTGGTGATGTTTCTTTCCCCCAATATGACTTTGATAAATACTTTTGGTAGGCTGCTTACCCTTTGCAATTCAAAGCATTAGAGTTATTTACTACACTCCTGCAAACTTTCCTATTGTTTCCACTGTCCTTTGTATCAAATAAGTTGGAGACCAGCACCAGCTTTGCAGGAGATTGATTATGTGGCTGTTGATGGCTGCTGCTTTGATAGTTTTGAACTTCAGTGCAGAGTAAGAAGAACTGTGCAAGTACTATAAAATTGTATCTTTCTTGCTTTTATTTTCCCTTTGCACATGATGCTTTTATTAAGATGATATACTATTTTTATTTGTCATGAAATCTTAGTTCTACAAAACTAATTTAGTTCAGATGGAAATACCTGACATACGAATTTTTAAGAACTTTGATGTCCTACAGGACAAAATTCTTTTCATGCACCTTTAGTCAATGAGCTGTATTTTTACCATCAGTAATATTTACTTTTTTTTTGTAGTACCCCACTGTGAGAAGATATCCATTGTAATAGGCACTAAACCAGCATAGATTAACAGAATTCTTGCCTGGAAGAATCTACAGTCTGAAAATTAACATAGAGGGGAGAAGAAAGGAAGGAGTTCTTATCCTCCTTTTACAGAGGAAAAGCTTGAATGATATAAAGAATTTTACTGCTGTTGAAATCAACTAATTGATTCAAAGTCCACAATCACTTTCTGTGTAAGTAACATGAGGGAAGACACCTAAGTTAGATATACATGTCCAAACAAACATAGTGGAAAAAATTAATATAATACAAACTACCCCCAAATACGTAGGTTTACCAAAGGCAAATCAGGATGCAACCATCCGCTGGTGAAAAAATTCTTCCAGCGGGAGTATTGGCAGAAAAAAAAAAAAAAAAAAAAAAAAAAAAAAAAAAAAAAAAAAATATGTTTCACTGCCCTGATGATGAGAGAAAATTAAGAGGCATCTCATGTCGTTGTGTTCATCCTTAAAAATTGATGGTAGAACTTCAATGTTTGTTGACCCAGGCTCATTGTGGTGTGGTGGTTTTGTTTGTTTTCCAGCAGGTTTACAAAAACATAATTTATAATGCTTTGGTTTACTGAGAATACCCTTTGGATGTGCAGAAAATTTTACATGTGCAGTGTTTGCCTGCAACAAAATCTCTCATTTACCTGAGGGAGATCTTGGTCTTTGGATGTCTCCTCTCTGGATATCCCCCACACCAGGAGATAACCTGCTGAAAATAAAATCCTGAAATTTTTCTAGGTACTTGTATAAAAAGCCCTTTGGATTGAGTCATCTTAGAAGACAACGGGGAGAAGACTCATTAAAACTGAGCACTCAAAATGAGAGGAATATTTGGGAACCTTGCAATGTGCCTGATTATGTCTGCCAAAAAAACCCAGTGCTTGAAAAACAAAAATTATGTATAATCTTTGGGTTTTGCTCAACCACTTTTCGGAGCCAAAATGGTGTAAACTAGCTCATTCTGTGTAAAACAACACAAAATTCCAAATGGAGTTATTTCACTGAGCTATCCAAATGAATTTTGTATTTTTGAGAAAATCAAATATCTCATGATTGGTGAGAAGCTTTGCTTTGGTTATTCTCTTGGCACAGATTATGGCATAAAATAATTAGATCATTTGAAGACCTGGGTAAAATCTCAGAAGTTAATTTTCCCTAAAATCACCTCACTTAAGCCATATCTCTGTACTTAACTTACAGATCATTCTCTTTCAAGCTCTGCGAGGAACTGCTTTTACATTATCTCACTGGATAACAGACAATCCTCAATAATTAATGCCAGATCCTCAGCTCTGATACTTTCATGGAAACCATTAGGTCGATGCCAGTTTACATCATTTGAAGATCTGACCCAGCAGGTATAAAAATGAAAATGGCAAGGCAAAAAAATATGAGCAATTTGATATCAATAAAACTGTGCATGAGGTCAGGGAGGACAGAGCCTTTTCAAGTTTTCCTTTAACTTTTTATCCTAAAGAACAACGTTGGGGTTTTTTTCCCCATCTTTGAGCAAGATAGTGCACAGCAAATAATAAATTACAAAAGAAAAGAACCTGTTGCAATAAAGCCTGGGCAGAGCCCCAAGTATTTGTTCTCAAAGTATTTATTTTTCCCCAGCTGTATTTATACGTAAATTCAATGATGTTTGTAAAACAAGTATTAAAAATTGTAACATTTTGAGTTATGCACATTTCCAAAAAAAAAAGTTACTCCTCTTTCAAAATTCAAACTTTGAGCATTCTGAAATTTCTCTATCATAACTGACAAGGTCCAACTGTTTATTATTTTGCAACGTTTTCAGAAAAAGAAATTTCAATTCAGAAGTTGGGATCAAATGTCTAACACAGAAACTTATTCCATTGCCCAGAAAAGAAGCTGTAATGGATCGAGAGAACAGAGAACAAGTTATTGTCTCACTTTGAGTAGCAAATATATTTTGGCTTGTATTGAAATTATTGTTGCTATAACTTATGCCCAGAGAAGACATATTAATAATTATTTACTAACCAAAAATTGAGTCAGTGACAAATGCAGAATTAACTCAAAGAAGGTATATTTTTCTTTTCATTTCACTGTAGCACTCGTAGAAAACCTCAAATGCAAACTGTTTTTAGGAAAATTACAGTTTCAATAATGAGCTTAGTGACAAAAAAAAAAAAAAAAAAAAAAAAAAGCGTCAGATGTGAGACCTGAATGCCTGATGTAGAAAATGCAAAGTTACAATTGGGTCCACCTGCTGTGGGACAAAGGCTGGGGCAGAGAGCAGCCCGCAGTGCTTGAGCTGTTTCCCTTCTCACTGAGCCATGAGCAGGACACAGGGACGCCAGGGGTGTTCCTCTAAAGGCGTGACTGGCGTGTACCCAGTAGGGAAACTGAGGCAGGAGTGCTGGGAGCTGGAGTTCCTCCTTGCACAGCAGTGAAACACTGCTCAGTACTCCTGAGCCTGTGTGTGACTCCCCCTCCAGCTCTGCTTTGCCCTCTGCTCTGCTTTGTCAGGAGCCATTCTTCAGTTTCTCACTGAGACAAAGATAACACTGGCTGGTGAGGATCTGGGAACAGAGCTTAAAACATATTCTCCTTCACAGTGGATCCTGCAGAGGAGCAGTTCCCTGTCTGGAATGGTTTGGGTGTATGCCGGGGCCTAGTCTCATTATAAGGAATGGAATATATGGAATCAAATGAAATTCTATATGGGACAAGAAATGGGGTGGTCTTTATAGCAGGGTGGTCTTAAACTGAGGTTTAATGTATGTACAATATACAAACATTTTTGACAGACCATTAACACCTATAATCTTGTAAATATTTGCAATTTTCTAGATCATAAATATAGCTGCATAAGCAGTTCTTTCAGGACATCATTTATACTCCATTAAAGGTTAATTTACAAGTTAGTACCTTATAGAAAGAAGATATGTGTACTTTTATGTTAACTTTCTGTAAAGGGAGACTGGTGTCTCCAGCAGCAATTTGTAATTCTCCTGTGACACTCCCAGTGGCACTATTCAAAGCACTATTTGAATTCTTTTCATCAGCTCATGTTCACAGCAAACTTAATCTTCTGTTTTGAAGGTGGATGGAGAAAGAAAAGAGAAAAAAAAAAAAAGAAAAGCTAGATCTTAGCTCTTCTGTCTGTGTTCCCAAGCATCCAAGTGTTTGTTTGAACAGCCTCCCCTGAAAAACATTCTCATTTGTCACAGTGCTGATGATACCTGCTGCTGTCTCTGAGCCCGACTGAGCCAGCCTGGCTGGGCTGGGGGCTGGCTCGGGCAGGGGGGAGGTAAATAGTAGGGGATTGACTCTGTGGGCTATGACTTTATTCACTGTAATGGCATTTGTGCTTTCTAAAGATCAAAGGCCAGAAAAAAAAAGGTGGGGGCAGGGGAAGAGAAAGAAAATTGTTCACTCTAGACCCAGTCAGGAGCTTTCAGAAGTGCCTGTGAGAAATTAGGTGCCTCTCTTGCACATTTGATCATCTTACTTTGAAATCCTGGTGAGAGAGCTTAGAGGAGGATCTGAAGAGAAGGGAGAATAACCACTCGTATGTCAGGACTGTTGGGGAAGAACGAACAAGGAAGGTGCCAAATTTAACTGGATTTTGATTTTTTTTTTCCTAAATGCCAACTTTCCTTGTTCACCCTGGTAGTTAAATGAGAGGCTTTAAAACTGCAGTTAGCTACAGATTAAAAGGGAAAAAAAAGAAATCTGTTGTAAATGCATATATTTTGTTGCCAGCTATGGGGATAAAAGAAAGCTTTCTCAAATGGTATGATATGCGTTCCTACAATGGTCTCTATGGGTTTATTAGCCTTCCATAGGATTTCCCACAAAGAAAGATGAAAGCTTTATGCTCATTACTCACCATGTAGTATATGTTTATGTTTGTTATTCATATCTTAATACTGTAAAGACTTCAGCAGCGGGTTTTTTTTCCTGTTTCAAAGCACTGTGCACACTGCAGAATGTTCCAAGCTTCTGTATTTCATATATGGAGTTTCTTCCAGCTGGTTTCATGCCTGAAACAGAGGGTGATCATTATGGTGCATTCACATCACACTAAATAGGAGTTAATGATGTATTTGTAGTGTACTGTTTTCACTGAAAGATCTTTATAAAAATTGAGGCTTTTCTCAAAACACAATGATATCAACACTTGAGTAATTTTCTTGGGCTTTTCTCTGACTAAGGGATGTGAGAATTGGAAACTTTGACTATTGCACATTGCTTTTTTAATCTTCCATTCCATACTTACATGTCTTCTTTGAAAAAGATAGATCAATGAGTATTTAGAAACTCACGGGCTGCAGACTGGAGTGGAGAGGAGGGACTGAGCTTTCCTTTTACCAGGTTAGTGATCCAACTGTAACAACACAGAGTCAGTCCAACCTGTCAGAACTACTCCCATTGTTCCAAACAATTGTTTATCAACTCAGAGAAAAACTTTCTGAGGTACCACTTGTAACTTCAAACTAGTTTTTCCCAATACTTCTAAAAGCACATCCTTATAAATCCAGCAGCACCAGCAGTGTTGAATGCAGTGACTGCCTTCTTGAGGCCTGAACGAATAGGGATGTATTTTGGTATGAAATTCAGTGAAAAGAATGCTATTATGAATGTGGCTGGAATTTTACCAAGCTCCAGGACAGCACTGTGAATCCTGGTGTCACATCCAAGCTTGGAAATCTCAGTATTTTGCATGACCAAGGGGGCATCTTTGATTATTTTGACAGGCTCATTGATCTTGATACCAAACAGCAGCTGTGTGGATGCTTCTGCTGTTTAAAGCCATGAGCCGTGAGCCTCAAAAATCCCAAAAATAGGTTGAAGAGGCACATATTAAAATGGCAGAACTGCACTTCTCAATCACACATCAGTCAGTGCCCTCCTGAGACACAAAGGTTTTTGCTGTTAAGTGGAGTGCCGGGTTTGTGTACGCAAATCACAAATGTGGGTTTGATTTATCTTGTAATAGTTACCATAAATAGCCTTATTATAGTTGATGTTGTAAGTGGGTGGGCAAAGCAAGAGCAATCATAAAGCAAAGTCTAAAGTGATTCATTCACTAGGGAGGTCATCAAAGAACAGTTTCTTCCTGCAGTCACTGCTGAAGCAGCTCTGGGGAAGGAACGTGAGGTTTAAAGGCTGTGTAGGTGCTTTAATATAATTTAGCCTGAGAAATCCCATGAGCCTCAATGTGTCCAAAGCCTCACACTATCTGGTGGTACTGGGCCTGTAGGTCCATTTGCCACTGCAGGCTGAAGGCAGCTGAAAGAAATATTAGAAATGCAACTTTAATAAAAGCCTGAAAATGCAGATTAAAGTGGGATTCATTCTATTATTTTTTTTTCCTAGGATGGAAGTTATTTCAGCTACATTAGAAACTTAAAGGAGTGTCTATTAATTATTAAATTCACTGTTAAATAAACTAGCAGACTTACCAGGAATTGCATTAAAAACTGGTTTATGTAAATTGGCCCAAAAATACCTTCAATTACTTCATTTTTGAAGCAGTTCAATGTCACACAGTTATTCAAGCTTCACAGAAGGTTACTTGAGGGAATCATTTATGTGGAATAACTTTCTGCTGATAATTTTGTATATTTTATTATGACTGTGTGTTTTATATTTATCAAGCAAATATCTTTTCTCTTTTAATTTACAGAGTAAGGGATGTGTGTAAGAGAGCAGCTTTTCTTTGCTGTTGTGAGGGAAGGGAAATGTACCAGTGCTTATGAAATTACGACTTTATGGTTTGTTTAGGACATAATTAAGACATCAATCAGAAAGGGTTGATTCCTTCACTAGAAAAGTTAATGAGACATTAACCAGCACTTTGAAGCTTGATCCAAGCTATCATTCCACTATTTCACAAGTCCTCCAAATTCCTATCTTTATGGTCAGTGGTAATGTAAAAGAAGACTTTTTAATGATTTCCTATAATTTTTAAATTTTTTTAATTCCAAATGCAAGAAAGCAATTTTGACCATTGCAATAAATTTCTGGGTATAAGTTATCACTAAACTGTTTTGCTCTAACCTGCTTGCAAATTGACAGTGCAGTGTCATTCTGGGTGACAGCCAGCTTTGCTGGATAATAGCTTGCATGTGTTGAAGGCACAGAGATCTCTTGCTGAATGCACCACGCTTCTGATCTTTCAATGGAAAGCATAAGTAAAAGGAAGAGCTCCAGAGCAGTTTATCCCCAATCCCTCTCTGAAGGACTGTATTTCACAGGAATATTGTCATTAAGATGACCATCAAAGCAGGAAGAAAATCAACATCCTGATTTTCTGAGAGAGTGACACAATCTAACAGTTATCTAAATATTTGCTTTAGGAAACTTGATTCAACTTTTTAAAAGGAGTCTTCAGTGACCTTATAACCAGACAGAACAGAGGTGATAATTGAAACATCTTCAGACTGTAATGAACAGCTGCCGAATTGCAGCAGAAAACTGCAGGTTGAACAGTTGCACCGATTTCTTATTAAAGAATACATTTTTATTACTTCAAATCTCCTGGACAGCTCTTTATCCATCTCTTCAATAAGTTGGTAATGTTTATATTTCCCTATATAATACTTCATCCAAATGACTGAGATTGTGGAGACTTTCCAGGAAGACAAAAAGCTTGAGATAAATACATATATATCCATACTCAAACAGAGATCCTAATAGTTTGCTCACATTTTCAAGATCAAATAAATTAGAGTGTTGCTTTCATTGTTACACAGAGTCCATGTAGTTTTGCTTCATTTAGCTTTTAGAAAAGCAGATTCCTATTTCCTCTGGCACAGAACACACCTAACAGAGAAAATGTCCTATTTTTTCAGCTGTTTATGAACTGCTGCTATAATTGAAGAACTATGATCAGAAGTCGTTTTTAGAAGTCCGTGTATATTTTCCTTTCCCAGACCCTGTCAAATCCATTCTAAAGATAAATCCTAACTCATCCTGCACCATTTCTTTTAAAGTTTTCTCATTGAATGATCCAGACACACATCTATAGGGACTTACAAAATTATTTACTATAACAACACCACACTTTCTTCTACTGACTGATATTGTATCAGTTTTAACTGGTCAGAATTATTATCTAAGAATATGGCTACTCATAATACAAGGAATTATTCCATCACTGAACTTAAACTTCCATCTATTTTGGTTTCTGTATAATCTCTCCTTTGTCTTCTTGCCTTGAACTTTGTCTTGAAGACATTGTGGATGCATGAGTGATTTCCCTTATGAAATCACTATTGCTAAGCCTTTGTAATTTTTAAAGACAATGTGTTTCAGGATTTAAAAAGAAAAAAATCTATCTTCAAACCAGTGATAAGTGGATGCTGCACATTTGGATTCCCTGACAGCTGCTGTGATGGTATCAGTGGAGGTTAAAGAGATTTTCTGCTTGGCTGTTCAGATTTCATACAAGGTGCCAATAAAGAACAGAGACAGTCGAGTAGTGGGTATTAGCAAAAAAGTTGCAGAATGTTCAGCCTGTTGCTAAGAAAATCTTCCACATCTTCTGTTGTAGTTAACCGTGCTCAGTAGCTTTGGATGGGAACTTCTGATCCTTTACTGATCGTATTAATTTCTCATTCTTCAAGGTTTTTTGATAATATTTTTGTATCATTTATTTTTATTACAGTACTATTTTCAGAACAAGACAGATAATGTAAATGTCATTTTTTGACCTTTTTTAATCATGACTCATCAATTGTAAAGAAACACAGGGGGTTTTATTTCCTCATTCATTTGTCCTTGGATTTAAAAAATAAAAAAAAAAGTAAAATCTGGTGTTATTTGAAATAGGTGATATTGTGTAACAGTTTTCTGCTTGCCTTGTCAGAGACAGAGGTGAAAATGAGTTCATATAGAACTAATATAACATACTCTTTATAGAGAGAAAATGGGGAAAAATTAATTGTAATTGCTTTCAGATTTATATTCCTTTCATACTTCACTCATAAGCCTAATTTTCTCACCCATCTGTGTATGCTAATTGACTGTATTACTTATTTCTTGTTGAAAGAGACTGCTTCATAATTAGTTGGTTGTATAATTTGAAGCAAATGTTACAGTGAATTGTACCTTCTTTTTATTTGGAAATCATCTGCAAACAGTTTTCTAAAATGTGCTGTTTACAGCAAATTATTTACCTGGTAGTTATACTTCAGGAATTTCTCTTTAATTATGTCTGAAAACTAATTTTGGGTATCTAATATTGCATTTTTAATGTATTCAAACTGTCTGTCATTTTTTTTTTAGCTAGACTAGAGGTATTAATTTTCAGTACAGTAATTCCTTAATTTTTTGCATTGCTTTTCAAGGAAAGGAAAACTTTTCTGAGAAGACACCTAGTTTTACATAATTTATATAATTTTATATAATTGTTTGCTTGGAAACACAGTTCAGATGCTGCTTTGTTTAGATAGACAGATGAACGAAATTAAAAGGAGCTGACTCTGCTGTGCAGCATGCACTGGAAAAACCACATCTTGCAGGGACACAACTTTCACTGCAAATTCAAAGCTTGCCACTGCAATCCTATTGGATTTTCTTGTATAATCGTGATCGCTCTTTTATTTCCCCCTTCACGTTTCAAAAGTATTTCTGGTATGCAAGTGACATCTAATTCTTGCACTGTCATCTACTGTGAGCACCATGTGCACAGTTGGAAATATTGTCTGAACATAGAAACTGTTTTCCATTTTGACTGCTGATTGGCAACACAGAACAGCAGCACCTCAGTGCTGCCAAGGTTTGTTAGGGCTGGTGTTTGTGTTGCGATTTTCTGTTTTGAACAGCTGAATCTAGGGTTGGAGAGGGAGATGAAAACAAGTATTTCTCATGTGCAGTGACGTTTCATATCTGTAACCCACTGGGTGGCTGTCCCTATCCAAACCTAAGATCTGAGCCATCAGATCTGTAGGAGATATGCAAAAGGCAGTAATTTAGAGAGGTTATTAATATTTGCTAACTTAATAGGAGCCCCCATTATGGAATGAAGATCATATTACATGGAGATGTGGAATTTCACACAAAATTAGAGACGATTCATTTCACTTTTAAGCCTGAACTTCTTATTTTTCATAAGGCCTCTATGAATTATTCTGCCTGGAAATACCAGTTGTATTCTCCATATTATTTTCAAAAGTCTACTGAACAAAATGCTGCATATTAAAACACCATTCAGTGGTGCATAGATAGGTTTGTGAAGACCCCAAAATTTCTGGTTTTAATGGTGTATACCTATTTCTTTAATCCTATATTAAAATTGATTGAAATTCTATTAATCAGGTTTTCCTACTACTTATATTTGAAAGCTAAATTCTGGTATAAAAGTAAAGGGAATTATATGCAATCTTTTGGTGGTGGACTGATACTATTAAGTTTGAATCTGTGCTTCTTCAACTGTTAGAAAACACAACTGCTTCACTAGTCTTTTTGTGTGTCTCACAATGTCGTATTCTGCCAGCACAGCTTGTGTGCCGATATATCAGAGCATTCAATTTTTAGATTGCCTGTTTTCAGGAGAGGCTGGTAGTTAGGCTTGGATTTCTCACCCTTCTTAAAAAATCATTCTTTAAGGATTGCACCTCTTTGAACAATTTTTTTTGAGTGTCTGGGTGTTCTTCAGAAAATCTGAAGAACTAAATTATAAGAATATGATATCACAGTCTCACAGTTGTACTTAAACTGTAAAACTATGATATAATAATGGGCCAAATAATCAAACTTTCTTATTATATCAAAATACTAATACTCTAGCTTTTGCTGAAGCGCAGGTTCATTTCTTAGTATTAAGCTGGTTTTTAATATAGACTCATTTAAAGAAAAATGATGAAGTCATTCATTGGCCATCAGCTTTATTCTGTTCTAACTTCATGTGATCTACTCTGTGGGCTTTTCAAACATAACTACTAATGTAGCATGTCAGTAATTTGAAAATTCAGTTCAATGGCAACTTCTTGAAGGGGGTAGGGTGTAAAATAAAAGTCAGATGAGCCAAAATTGGAAAAAACTCCAACATTTTTGTTAATTCATATGATGAAGGATAAATAGGCACTGGAACAACATTATTGTTGAATTCCAGCTCTCTCACAGGTCCCCTGAGTAACCATTAGATAAACTTTCCCTACACTCTCTCTACTTTCATTTTCCTGTTGTGTTTGTACTTACAGTAGCAGTTCCAGTACAAAACACCCATCTCTGTACTGAAGTCAGTGAGAAAATGTATCTCAGTCTTGTGGTAGAATATTGTAAAAGGAATTACTCTGTCACTGAAAGCTTCTTTGTTAAAAAATTAAAATGCTTTTTTTTTTTTTTTTTTTTTTTTTTCCCATGGCTTTCCTTTATCTATGATTCAAAGTTGAAGTTGTTCATACCAGCTTGGCTTTTTTCCCCTCTCTCTATAGCTCAATATTTCTCTCAAGAAAAGTCACCTTACTTGTACTGAACATGAGGCAACAGAGCCATCTGCACCAGCAATTCTTAGAACAAACCCAACGATTTATGTTTAACTCTGCTTCTTCCCAAGTGCAGCTGAAATAACCAAATCAACCTTCTGTTTTTCATCCAATTTAGATAAAAGATAAAGCCAGACAACAAATTCACTCTGCATACTGATAGTGACTAATTTTCAAGTTCTTATTAATAATTAAATAATTATTAATAAGCCCATATGGGCCAATAATATGGCCCATATTAGTGGCCCATAATTAAAGCCAACTACACAGTTTTATGAGAAAGTACAGGCAGGAAAACAGATCAGGTAAAGTGCTGGAGCACGAGATTTTCTGTTATGGGATTGTATATAATAAACTATGGCCCACCTCATTGCAAATCCATGACTTCATTTCCAGCTGAGTAGCAACACTGGATGCTGCATGGAACTTGTTGCAATTGTGCCTGTTTGGAAAAGTGGATAGAGGCCCAGAATGAGTTCTCCTAGAACGGTGTCTGCAAAGATGCAAAATATATTCTCAGTTGCAATCATTCAAAAGACCTGCATTGAGGGCAATGATGCAAAATATAACCTGAAGCATTTTATTTACCAATTTCAAAAAAGTCACAAAACAGATACCAAAATTGGTGTGATAAATGTGTACATTTCTGTGTTTGTACTTTGTATGTGTATGTGAGGGGCTGTTTTTGGGAGAATGTTTGATGCTGAAACCAAGAGAAGCACCTGAAGTAAAACCCTGAGCATTTCTTTCTGTCCCAAGGCTCAGGTGTCACACTGATCAGTGCTATTTGAAGGGCAATTCTCTTGCCAGCACTGAATATCTGTAAGATTTCACTCAGGCTCACTGTTATCTATAGCAGAGGCAGGTTGCATTACCATATGAGAATTCAGTGCAGGTTTGTGGGGAACTCATTACAAGTTTTCTGTGACACACATTCGTATGAAACACGCCCCTTAAAAAAAAGGCAGAGTAAAGGAACTCAGTGAGATGTTTCACATTGTGTGAAATCAGTTAATTTTTCCTTATAGCACCTCATAATTTACCAGAACAGAGATCATTAATCATCCCAAAGTGTGTAGAAGTTTGGGCAATAGCTGTAAGACCACCACATGCTGACCCTGAAGGAAATTAATTACTAAAGGTGAAAAGCAAGTGTTTTCTTAATTAAGCACCTAATCTGCCTGGTTTTGCAAATATTTATTAACACATTTCAGATGAAATCAGATCAGCATTCCTGAGTGCAGGGAGTGTTGTTTCATAGGACCAGCAGTCCTCGTTTCCAAATCCATATTCAGTCTTTTAATACAGCAGCAAATTATATTCCCCATCTGTCTCCTGTGACAACACTAATGAATGTAATAACTGGATGGTGATGTACAAACACTTTTGAAGTACCTCATTTATAAAGTATAGGAAGTAGTTATTTATAATAAGCTCTTGGGGAGTTGGGGTTCTATAGTTTTTGAAGTTAAGTTTCAGTATTTTCAATTTTCTGCATGAAACTGAAACATAAATGAGCATGTGATAACCGAACATTCTTGATACAGAAAACTCTTAGGGCAGGTAATCCTGATATCGCACAGGTTTTCCCAGCCAATGTCTCTGTTCTAGGACTAACAAGTGCTTTACCATGATTTGAAGAACAAAAGGTCCAGAAGACTGAAGTCCAAAAGACTGAACCAGCTCTGGCCTTGAGTTGTCCCACCCATGGTGAATCTGGGCACTTGCCAGAGTCCTGCTGTGTGCTCTAAGCACCTCCTGCCCCATTTTAGACAGCATTGTTCTTTCTGATTTGAGAGTGAGTGAGAAGGAGAAAAGCATGTCCCACAGGGCCTATGAACAGGATGGAAGTTCATAGGCTTTTGCCAATACATCAGGATTTGGCCTATACAACACCTCCTGAAGAATTGGCCTGATAGCTGTTTTCCAAGGAATTTGCTAAGTCAGAGTTTGAATATGGGAGATAAAGCCCACAATTTTATCATCTGAGTCAGATTTTCTTTGACCTGTTGGAAAACAGAGCAAGTCATGCTGCAACCAGGCAAGAGAAAAGTAGGAGTTTATTTCAGATTAATTTCTCACCTTCGGGGTTGCTTGATGCATTAGTTCAGATGTGATGAAGAGAGAAAAAAGGGAGGAGAGGCTGTGAACCAAAATAATCCAAAACGCGTGTGCTTATTAGGGAGCAATTATCACTTTGTATTCTGGTCTTGTTTGTGTGGTGGAGAAGGGACTTGTAGCAACACAGTGAGGCCAAGTACTGATGTTTATTGCTCAGTGAGAGGCTGGCATGACTAATTGAGAGGGAACAGATTCATCAGAGGTTCAGAGCTTAAAAAAAGTGATGAGAAGATATTTTCATTCTCAGTACTACAGTTTTTAAAAGCCTCCACTACAGTAAAAAAGGAATGATTTTTGGTAAAGTATGTTACAGACCTGCTATGTTCTAAACAGAAAATATTTGGTTGCATTTCTTACATTTTAATTTCACTTTTATTGAAATGTTGCACTTGAGGAAAGAAGAATCCCGTATTTTGAAGTTTGCCACTGATTTTGCTGTGCCCCACACCTCTTGTAAAGGATAAACAATCATATGTCCTTGTCTCTCTAAATTATAAAAACGTTTCAACAAAAACTGTTATCTCCATGTGCATGGCCTTTGCTGTAAATCTTGGATCATCATGATTTGAAGCTATCATAATTTCTCAGCAAAAAAATGAATGTTTAAATGCTCATTTTAACTCATTTTGAAAAAGAATGGCACTGGCTAATCTAGAATTACTTCACAGCAATCACTTCTACTCTATTTGGGTTTTTGAATTGCTCCTGTGATGCAGTGGTTTGGAATTCCTCAAAGTTATTTTCATTTCAACTCAAATGTAAATGAACAGCCGCATCAGGCCAAATGACTGCAGTTGCAGTATGAATTCCAGCTTGTGGGAAATTCTCACAGCCAGGCGGGGGATGCTTCCCTATTCACAAAAGCTGGTCCAGGGAGACAGATCTCCTTGTGGTTCTTCCTCTGATAATGCAGACAAATGGGCTCTTGGTTTGAATTGTTGTTATGTTATCTAGAACGATCTGTCGCCATCAAGATCTGGACAAATTATTCTCCCCAGGTAAATGCCAGCCTTTGAAAATAGCCCCTCTCTTCCTACTCTTTGTCCTCAGTAGCAAAGTTTTCCTGAAATGATACCTTACTCTGGGGTTGTTTGTGGTTTGTTTGGTGGGGGATTTGTTGGTGGTGGTGGTTTTGTGTATGTGTTTCTTTTTAAATGTCTGATTTTGATATGTTGAAGCCACTGCCCATAAACAGATTTCTGCTATTATCAGGGCAAACAAGATACTCTTTAAGGAGTATCTGCTTAGTGAAATAAGTGGTGCTTGGGGTTCACAGAACAGCAGGAAGTCATTCTTCTGTTACCAAAGTTCTTTTTTTATTCAATGTGAAAAATAATGGCGGTTGTGTAGTACTTAATAATAGATGCTCTTATCCAAGTTTTGAAGAAAAGGGAGATCAATCTTCAGTAACAGGCCTTACTGCTAATTACTGTAATCATACAAAAGTTGCAACAACATTTATCTATATATTTTTATGTTCCTTTTGGTCTTTTTAAAGACTGTGTCACAAGCCTCAAAAGGACTTAAGCTTAAAAAAGAAGGTGCTTCTCTGGAACGGTGTGTGTCTGCCTCTGTTCAGCTTTGTTCCATGTTCAACTTCCCTAAATTCTGTTTTTTTCTTTATTCTCTCGTAATATTGAAATTGCCAGTTATGAAAAGCCTGTTAATTTCTGTTTGTAAAACGTTCTGGTGTAACTTGAATTAAATGTAGTGCAGCTGGTAGTAGTCATGGCTAAACAATACATGGCATAAATTATCTCTATCTGAAGTGTCTGAGTAAATAACATAATCAACAGGAGGCTGACAAAACATCACAGCCGCCTGTTGTCGCTAACAGCTTCATTATTTCCATGATGTTCAGATGGGTAATTTGTTTCTGAGGAACAGCAATATCTTCAGACATGTCCAATGGCCTCATGTACTTTTATAGGCTTCCTGCAGCTGGATGTGTTTGCACAGATTAAGGGGTTTTTCCTAATCTGGGGAACAACTGCAAGAAACATCAGCAAATAGCTCTGCTCTGCATTGGTTTTGCAATCGAGCAGTATTCCCTTCAATCAGAGTTGGTGCACACCTCTTGATAGGTAACAGCAGCTGCTCTTTGATTCCTTGGTTAAAACAGGAAGGGATTTGAGGCTCTGATGGACTTCTTATACTATTTTATTTCTGTTTACCTTAACTTCAAAAGATCCCAAATGACTCAGTAGTTTTGTAACTCTGACAGCCCAAGCCCTATTCTATTCCACTGCAGCCAGGAATTAGTATTCTCAAGAAACTTCCAAGTAAAAAAGACTAGCAGGGGTAAAAAAGCCACTGTGACACGAAAAACATGCTATCTTTAAAGAATTCTTACCAAACAGTTCTGAGTTTCTGCTAGTTCATTTAAAACCATATTCTCAAATACAAGCAGCAAGTCCACAGCTGCCACAAATCTGAGAAGTCCTCCCCTCTGTATCTTTCCTCTGGGAGTGGGAGCCTGCAAGCCCCAGGCTCTGGTGCATCTAACAGCCTCAGCCCTGCAGCAGAGCTGGGTGTGCCAGATTCCAGGTTGGGCTGATGGGACATTGGGAGCCGTGGCTGCAGATGAAGCCTGGGGGAGCTGGGGTTGCCAAGCCCAGTTCCATTTGTTCGCTTACATCACATTGCCTCAAATATTTCAGAATAATTGGGAAAATTATTTTCTAAGCTTGGTCCAAACACAATTATTTTTTTCTTCGCTCTTTTCTTTACAATTTCAGAATTTTTCAAGTTTGATTATGTCTGTGACAGATCAACTGGGAAATATTTGTCTTTTTTATAAACTTACGAAATACTTCTTTGTCTCTGTGGATAATAGGCTATTTGCTATGGATTTGGCTCAAGAACAGTGGCTAAAGTAACTAGTGAAACAGTAAGACTCAAGTCAATGACCTTTAAGAAACACAAGGGAATAGGACAAGAAACCAGGGAATAGGACAAAGAATAAACAAATTGGCAAAGGGATAAGTGTGAAAAATGATAGGTAAACAAGGAGCCAGAGAGGCAGGAATTGCCAAAACCAGAGATGGAATTTACTACAGTACCTTATATGTATAAAAATGTGCAAGAAAGAATGAGTGTGGGGACAAAGAAACACACATTTTATGCATTTGTTCAGGCATTTTTTTTTGTTTTTATCTTACCTTTCCCACTGAATAGTTTTGACAGTATGAAAAAACCCACACCATTATCTTGTTTCAAGGAGAAAATTCACTTTAAATACCTTTCAAGGAATGGATTTTTAAAATGACAGTGCTTACAGGTGCCAGAGTTAGCCATGTTACTTTGGGAGGGGGTGGAGATCCCATTCCCAGGTATCCAATCTGCCTGGCTCCATTGTTGTGACAGTGGATGGAGATCTGATATTTGAGCAACATTTGTTCTTGTAGTGGGATTATGAACAGTCTAAAATGCAGCTTTGTCTCTTGTGATGGTGACAGCTTTGCCATTGACTTACTGGCAAGTAAAGTCAGGCTCCATGTGAGTTTCTTCACTCCAAACTTCCTACCCAGTTTCTAGTGGGGAAAACCAAACGTCTTTCACAAACGCGGCACGTCTGATATGAAACATGGACACGCTGGGTTCGGGAGATGGAGCTGACCACTGGAACAGCATCTGCAAGGACGCGTTCGAACATCGTCCTGGGGACAAAGCCATCCCTGTGTGGCCGCCGCTCCAGAGACCATGCCAGGATTTTGGAGAGCTGGGTGGACGCTGCCACCTATCGATGGATGGAGGGCGCGAAACCCGAGACCTTACACAGAGCTCCTCATCCCAGGAATGCCCCAATGCCTGGGAGGAACAAACAGAATTTGCTAAATGGACTTAATGGCCGAACAACGCTAAAAACCCGTGTAGTGTGTAAAGCTGAGAACAACACAGGGTGAAGGTTTAGGGGACTGTGTCACTGAATCAGCCAACTTGGGTGGCCTCTTTAAACAAAATGTACCATTAAGTGTACATCTTCACAAAAATGTCCAGCTTTACCGGCAGTAAGAACAACAGCAGCTTGTGGGATCAGCTCTCCGTGTGTGCTGCAGGTAGGAAACTTTCAGACTCGTAAACCATGGAGGGAAAACCTGTCATAATAGGTTAAGTCAGCAGTGTAAGTACAGCCAACAAAATGCTCAGTGCAACTATGGAGAGTGGAATGCAAGTGCAATAATAACTGGATGACTTCTCTGTCCTCTAATGGAAGCACCAAAGGCTGACGATGGGCAGGTTTCTGCAGGAGATCAGACTAAAGGATCTGCTTCCACGAGTTTCATCATAAACCCAGGGCGTTGTTTCTGTAGGTCTTTCAGTCTTCCTCATTTCCAGAACCAGATGTAGATGCCTCTCACAGTTTACAAACATTCAGTAATAATTTTAATAATTTCATTTTCTATCATTTGCTAATTGTATGATTACTTCTTTTACCTTACGGAGCAGTGTTTTTTGTCTTCTGGCTTTTCAACAGGTTAATTATGCATTTATATTCATTGGTCAAGAAAATTATAAATATATTTTCTTGATTAAACAAAAAGCTAATTGGATTTCATAAGATCTAGGCGTGGGCAAGAAAACGTCTTAACTTTCACTATTCTACTAAATACTGTTTGGGTAGAAAAAAGACTAAGCATTTAATCAACTGAAATGGCAATTGTAAAAGGGCTGCTTTCCACCAAGCTGAATGGAGAAAGTGGAAGATAGAAGTGTTGAACCACAATGAGAAAGTGATAGAAAATATTTAGGAATAGACAAATTTCTGCAAATGCACTTCATGTTTTTCCCCTGGAAACAAATGGAAACTGAGAATTCCTTTACAAGTGAGTTCCATAGATGAGGTCTATGCAGACAAAAAAATTAATTGGGGATTTTGATTCAGAAGAATCATTCCTATTTAGCACAGCACTGAAAATTAAGTTCTTAGGCTTACATTTATTTTTAACTGATTTAGACATTTCAGATTTTCAGCATACTTTTTTTTCAGATAGTATCTCAGTGTTAGAGAGGTATTTGGTGGTTTTCAAAAGATTTCCAATTCCCTTCTGTTGGCAAGGAGCAGTGACCTCAGTCAGCTCTCTGACTAATGATCCTTGGAAGGGTAGAACAAAAGAGGGAATCCTGTACACAGAGGGCCTGTGATTTTCATGGTACAGGAGAAGGAACCTCATGCACAGAATATTGTAATAGCACTTTGCAATTCTCTGCTGCAGCAAAGCATGTAACTATTTGCATTTGATATTTTCATTGTGCCCTGGAAATGCATCTGTGTGCACGCTTACACACATGTGCACAGGCATGCACATGTGCTGATAAAAAAACCTCCCAAAGAATGCTTTGATCCAGATTCAGATTGGTTTAAAAAATACAGATTAACTTCAATTTCCATGGCATACAAACATCAAGCCCAGAACTACATTTTAGCTTCAGCTACTTGGGCAAAAGGATGCCCTTGGGTATGGGGCACAGCATCCTTAGCTGAGGTTTGAAGTGTGGGAGAATCAGGCTGATCAACAGATTTTGGGAGGTTTCCAACATTTTCCAAAAATCAAGCATCATGTCTGAATAGAACCAGGCAAAAAAATTTCAGCAGATTGTTAGAATAGCTCTGGTATCTCCTTAAAAACAGTCCCCAAATACTTTTTCTGTAGATACTAATGGTCACTGGCTATGACCAGGAATTGGTGTGTTTGGTTCTTTTTTATTATCTGATGTTTCACGGGAGTGTTCTGGTTGCATGAATTTAACCCAGTGGACTGTCTAGAAGGATAACAATTTTCTAGGTTGGTATTTATTTTTGATTGTCACCTTCACTGTTTTTAGAATTCTGTATATGGGTATTTGAAATATTCCACATTTGACTTTGTAATATTTTTGTGGGGTTTTGTGGGTTTCTGTGGGCTCCAGCATCTGGTTTTTTTTTTTTTTTGTTTTTGTTTTTTTTTTTGTTGTTGTTGTTGTTTTTTTTTCTTTTTTTCCTATAGTAAAAAAAAAAGATTTTGAAATATCACTGTTCTACTATTTTGGAAGCTCCTAATGCAGGCATTACAGGATCTGCTTTAGCTGAAACATCCATAGAGTGTGCTTTTGTTATCCATTTAATACTCATTTTGAGGCATAAACTGTTCAGGCTGGGAGCTTTCCAGTAATGTTGCAGATGTCCCACAGCTATGGCTGTGGCTGCTGCTTTTGTTGCTGTGATTGCAGACTGCTGTAGTGGTAGCTTGCTTGGAGAAAGAAGAAACAATACATCACATGCAACAAGCACTACTGCGCTGTGATTTTTTTTCCCCCTTTGTCTCACTGTTTTAGCCTAAAAGCAGCTGCTTGAGGATGGCTGCATTAATGTCTTTTTGCTCATACTTCATGGCAAAATAATTACAATCACAGTTTTGTTTACTCTAGCAGTAATTATTTTTTCTACTTTCATGCTGTGCTGCTGATCAATTTTAAAGGCTACAACAAGCTAAAAGCACACAGAAGTCATGGCATCTCTCAAACGGAGGCTTACATATTAGTCAGTCCTGCAGCTGCACAGGTAACTGGGACAGAGTTAAGGCACCAAAAATTCTACCTGTGGTACAACACTACTTGCTTTAAATACTGTTCTGCTCTGAGGTTTTAGCAGCAATCTTGGACTTCAGTAATTACTAGTAATAGGCTTTTTCATATCTGATCATTCATGCAGTGTAAGGAAGAGATTTACTCATTCTGTCCAGAGGCTGAGCCAGCAGAGACAGCAAAGCTAATGTGATTCATTGAAGGAAGAGAGTGGACAATTACCAGCAACTTGTTCACATTTTACCTTGGATAGCCTAAGCTGGTAAGTCAAATTTAACTCTTTAATGCACATATTCCTAATTATTAGTTTCAAGTATCATTGATTCATAAACATAAAGTGTTGAGTGGTGTCTCAGCTGTTGTGTTTTCCTAAATTCCTAAGAGAATGCTTTTACAGCTATGCTGTGCCCTTACCAGTGCACATGTCTATAGAGTGTAGCATGTATGTGCCACAGACAGCAGAGAGTAATCTATAATTTAGGTATTACTTTTTCTTTCTCTGCAATATGTTTTTAAGGAACGTGAATATTAGGTCAGTATTTAACAATCAAAAAGGAAGAAAACACAAAGCTTTTATAAAGGCAACTATTTTATATTCATTTGTATTTGAATTTGGCTTTTAAAGGACCTTGGTGATGGGCAATTAAATGGTTACTTCATTACTTAGGTACAAGTAGAAATCCGATGACAAAGATGAAGCTGCAGGATAAGCAGCAAAAAATCTGTTTTGGAAGAT
This sequence comes from Cettia cetti, assembly GCA_013401135.1. Taxonomy (NCBI): domain Eukaryota; kingdom Metazoa; phylum Chordata; class Aves; order Passeriformes; family Sylviidae; genus Cettia; species Cettia cetti. The sequence continues at coordinate 114,779 of VZUI01052986.1, forward strand.
CTTGGTCCCTGTTTTGGTTCATGCTATAGCACAGTGACAGTCACACAGACTGGTTTGATGGGTATTTCCAGGGCAGGGCAGTAACTGTTTCCCCAGAGATTCACTGCAAGCCTTTTGTGCTCTTCTATTTGTGGAAATGCAAACTGCTGTTAATTATGATTGATTATAAGGGGAGCTGCTGTTGTTATTTTGTCTCATCCTGCCTTTCTCAGTAAAACCTGGTGCTATGCTGCCTGTTGCACTGCTCACCTTGCTGTGGGGGATACAAGTTAGATCACACAGGGCTACTCCAATCCACATGGAGATATCCTTACTGTCATCCCGACCCATGTCAGCTTTGTGCAGAGGCTTCCATAGGTGAAAATCTCAAATGGGGCTGTTCTGCACATCTCCCTTTTCTAAATTATTAGTCTTCCATGTGCTGTAACAATTTTAGTTCTGACAATGACACATTCTCAGGCTAAGTGCATTTTATCTGAGAGATTTGTTGTTTCAATCAAGACAATGCACATTTCAGGTCTTCACCGGATTGTTGAGGCAAGGATATGGTTGTAAAGGGAATCAAATTAATAACTTTCCAAAGGAGCCTAAAACTGATCTCATGAAACAGCTTATTTCTGTAAAAAATGCCAGCATCCAGAAATGCCTGTGCTTTCCATCACAGAATCATGTGAATCAAGCTCTTTTCCTTATTTCTTATTATGCTTTTCACCCACAATTTTGCCCAATCTCTTTCTCATTGCTCTATTATGAGGCATTTCTATAGGGTAAAAAGGTCCCAAATCCAGAAAGTTTTCCAGAATATGCATCTTGCCTTGTTTTTTTTTTTCATTTCATACTTTGTATGTGACTAGGAAGGATGCTAAGTATGATAATCTGCAGTAGCATTTTGCACTTCACTGTTTCAGTACACTGGTGAAAAAAACACAGCTCTTTTGCATCATGTCATTTCAGCTATTACTTTATTGTTCCACATTTATTACCTGCACTTGTTTGGGATACTGATGGTGAGTATACAGGGAACGTGTCTATGTTTCAAGTCATTTGTGATTCACCAATTCTGTGTGGATAGCAAAGATGCCATCTGTTTTATTGTTGAATAGCTGCAATTTCAAGAGTGTTTTCTTAGCTTCTCTACAGATTCACCTGCTCTTGACTTCACAGAAACATTGATGAGATTATAAAAGATTCTGTTCTCTTCTTCCATCAGTGTCAGACCTGGGATCTGCTCTGGCTCTTTACTGACAAAGCTTCCATGTGTGGCAAGGGCACGCCGTGGTTACTGCCCTGGGAAGTCGTTGTTTAGGTGGTTACTAACACACTGTTGTTTTCTTCTGAACGGATAAATCCTGGTTCATTGACCAGATCTAGGTGGGAAGGATTCCAGCAACACCAAGGAACTGTAATATCTGGAGTCAAATTATGTTTAGTCACAGTCTATAAGAACAGTAACCCATGCCATGGGAAACAGACTTGGTAGTTAACTGCTCTGAGATTTTCTGGGTTGCACCCAGATTAGCACCCCAGTGATGCCTAAATTTGCTTTGGTTCAAAGCCTACACCAGCACCCCAGAATGCTGTACCAGAGATTACAGTTTCTTTTTACAAGTGGACACATTGAAACCTATATAGAAAACAGCCCTGCCAACTGTCTGAGTTTTGAATGTGTATTGGGAGAAGTGTCACTAGAACACGTCTCCCAAAGACTCTGAGTTCCTGGAAAACTGTACAAAAACTGACAGGTGCTTCTCCTTTACTTGATCAGGTTAGTATTTTCTCATAAAAGAAAATGCTGCTGTAGAAATTTGGAATTCTGGAAACAACTTCTCCCTTCTCAAGAAAAGATTTAACTTGATACCTTTCAAGAGATTCTGTGAAAAACATCTAGCAACTGAATTTAAGGAGATGGAGACAAATACACTTCCTGCATTAGTGAAGGATGGAGAAGAGATGGGGCTTTTTTGGAGTTAGGCTGGAAAATTTGTTTATTTATTTGTTTGTTTGTTTGTTTATTAGTTATTTAAATCCTTGAGAGTATTAAAGTCAGCAAGCAGGTAGTTTGGTCTAGTGAGACAGAGGGAGGACTTTATCAGCCTAGAGAACACAGATAGAGCTTTAATAGCATGTAGCTTTAATACAAGGCATTCTTGTTTTGTTTAACTAATACCACAATAGGATAAATCCTACTATGTAGATGTTCCTAATTTATTTAATGTTCCTACTTTATTTCAAGTATACTTACTAAATAGCTACACAGCCCCTCAGTAAATTCCCACATTGGCTTCATGAACCCTGTAACCTCTCCTGTGCCACTCCAGTGTGCTGATCCTGTTGCTTTTCTAATAAAAACCCATAATCCCAAAGCAGACACACTGCAGCAGGCTGACTAGCCTTTGAATTAAGAATTCATTGGGTCAACTCTTCTTTGTCCTCATCTTGAGGGTGGTTAGGTTTGTGTGGCAAATGCAAACTGTTCCTTCTGTCCTGAGTTCATGACTAACTGTGTGTACTTGGTATTCAAAACTTGTAGTTTTGGAATGAAATTGTTTTGGGAAATTGAAACTTCCTTTACAAATATGCCTGCGGCCCTCCCTGGCCTATTTTTATTCATTATTTGGGTCTGTGTATTGAGCCATACTTCATTGATGACAAGAAGAAGTTCCTGAAAACAGAGGGAAAGGGAGAAATTTATGTGGGACAATCTGTAGCACTATGTACTAACAGAAACAGCAAGTGTTTCTCTATGTAACTGAAAATTAAATTATTATTAAATTTGGTAACTTGCTGAGTTTCTTTAAAATACTAATAAAATAGAAAAGTGGGAGCTGGAATCAGTTTACTCCATAAACTCAGAGAAAATCAGTCAAATATCCTTGCAGTATTGCTGCCTCCTGAGCCCCAGAGATCTTCTGATCATCTCCACACTTGCACATTTATTTCAGGGGTGCAGCTCACATAATTCACTTCTGATTACATACACTGTTGTTCTAGTGTAACAAAGTCTGTTCATCCCATATGACAATTGTGTTGATTCTGTCTCTCTTCTGTCAGAGACTTGGTCTCTCTTCAGTACCCTGGCAGCATGGAGAATATGTGAAATTATTTGTAATAAGATACTTTCCTGCTCAGGGTGTCTGCTCATCACAGTGTACAGTGAGAATGGAAGATGTAGAAAGCTTAGGAGACCTGGGTGGTGTCTTTAATCTTGAGGACAAATACCTGCCAAAACCAGCCTCAACAGTAGGGTGAGTGTTTAGTAAAGAATGCTTTTACTGGAAATGGTCATTAAAGTCTGGCCCTGCCATCCAATTTTCTCAGAAGAAGGCTGAGACCATGAGAACAAAAAAGAATTGTATCATAGTACCATTAAAAAAAAATTATTTCCAGAAAAGATAGTCTTGAAAGGATAGCCAGGTTTACTATTACAACTGTGAAGTCTCCTAGAGAGGCATTCTGCCTTACAGATGTGTACACACTCTTGTCAGAGAAAAAGGAAAATGAGAAGAAATAGTTCATTTTTGTCACCTTTTCATAGAAATCCATAAGGATAGTTTCTTATGCCAGCAGCAGGGTCAAATCAGATTCTTAGTTTCCCTACAGAAAGGCAAAATTATTTCCACATAACATATTTCCAGAGTTAAATATTAATTCAATTTTTCTTAATACGGAAAAATTACTGTAATGATAGAACATAGAAAGTATTGTTTAATTATGAGATAATATGTAAATCCAATTAGGTGAGGCAGTCAAAGAGAGGCAGCAGTCCCTCTTGGAAGGGTTTGTACTCTAAATGGCCAGGCAAACACAGAGCAGGATAAAGTAGTACAATATATAGACACAACCAGTGCCCACTACATGAGGAAGAAGCCATTCAGTATGAAACTGTTCACAGCAACATTTTCTTTTGATTCTTTTTGACACTTGTACTACCGGAACTGACCCTGCAAAAACATTGTTTCCCTCATTAATTGAAACCTCTCCTCCTTATACAAATTAGCAGATAATTCTGGGGTAGTCTGTTTTACTTTTCTATCTTTAATTCTCAGTCTCCATAGATATCCATGGGTCTAATTCCATAAAGAGCAATTTGCCATTGAAAAAGCCCCAAAGATGCCTCTGTGTGTCCAGAAACTGTGTGAAAGTGATTTTAGCCACAGCAGCCTCTCACGGTGTGCTTCAGTGACACACTTCTGATCAATGATGTTGGTGTAGCAAAACCTCATTAAATGGCTGCTGCTTTCCTCCTAGAAAACCCTGGCTGAGGATGACCCAGCAAATGCACAACTTAAGCCTCCTGCAGAGCAAAAAGCACAGCATGCCATCGTCCCCCAGCGCTGCCAAGCGGCTGTACCGGAACCTGTCGGAGAAGCTGAAGGGCAGCCACACGTCCTTTGATGAAGCTTATTTCCGAGCCCGCTCCGACCGCCTCAGCCTCCGCAAGGCCTCTCTGGTAACTGCCCGAGCCCCATCACACTGACAGCTCGCTCTCCCATTAATCTCCTCATTCAGCTGGCTTTTAATCTGTACATTTCTCATCATCTCGCTTTGTTCCCTGATGAGTGCTGTGTGTTCTTCCCACCCTTAATGTTTTATGGTCCTTTGTCAAAACAGTTTGACCTTCTTGAAGGGTAAAACAGGCTACCTACTAAAGTGATGATGCTGTATTTTAGGAGTAAGGTTGTAACTTGGCAGTTACATGACAAAACACGAATTAAATCTATAGATGCAAGTGTTTTTCTTGCAAGAAAAGAATAAAAAAGTATTTTGAGAAAAGTGAAGGTTGCTTTAATAGAAGTTCCCTTTTTTCCAAATGACAGAGCAAACGAAACTTTCAGGCACGACAGATAAATGCAAGGCTATTCCCAGACTGTGGTGATGGTCAGTAGATAAGACTGTGGAAGAAAGAGATCAAATGTGAAGGAGTCTGGCCTGGGTACCCCAACCAAATCCCAGCCAAGCACTCTGGTACTGGCACAGTAAAATATAGAAACACCTGCTGGAATTAACCCTCACAAGGGCTCCTGCTGCTGCCAGTGCTGGTGGAGTTACACAAGCCCCAGTACACACACTTAGGAGAATGGACTTAGTCTCTGGAATAACAGTGTACAACATCCATTGAAATTCAGTGTACAACAAAATATTTTCTTTTTGCTGGAGAAAGATGAACCTGTTTGTTGATATTGCCAAAACAAAATAAATCCCACTTTTTCCTAAGCAGGGAAAACAGACACATTCTTCAACTTCTCCTCTGAATTATTTTGAAGGAAAGAGTTTGTCTCCACTTCTGAAGAGCAAAGACTAAGGACAGAGTCTGTAAATGCATCAGGAAATGTCCCTTGGAACCAGTACTCTGCTGCACTCGATGCTCAGCGCAATGCAGGACTAAACTCAGAGTATTGCTGGGCCAGACAACAAAAATATTACATTTTGTCAGAAGGAAAAAGGACACTCTAGACTCCTTTAACACTCACACATTATATAAGAGACATATATGAATCAGTGCAAGAATTGGAAATTTTTTTAAATTCAATTAGCTGATGCTGTCCCCTAGGATCGGGCTTTCCTGAAGTCCAAGAACCTTTGCATGACTCTTGGAGACTGTTGATTCTCTCCTTTGAAGAAACATCATGGCCTAAAAGAAGCAGGGGACCATAGCTGCTTCCTCTCAGCTCTTCCAGAGCCAATAGATTCTTGTTTCGTAAGAGAAGCCTGAAATTCAAACAAGGCTTGTGAGCAGGAGAACAGCCTTTCCATGGTAGCCAGCAGCTGTGCTTTTGAGTCTGAGGGTTTCCAAATGCTTTTCAGTTTGGAGGGATGATTTGAATTGAGGTCTCAAAGTATGAGCTGTGGAGAAAGATCCTTTAGATGAATTTTTTTAACCACTACCTTTTGTCTTTTTTTTTTTTTTTTTCAATTGCTCAAGTGTGACTGAGAAAGTGAAGGAGGAGAATAAACCAGCACTGGGGACATGTCAGAGCAGACTGACATGTAGGCTGAATGAATGCCAGTCTGTGAGCGTATCTTCTGATCACTGTTTATCTAAATACACACTTTAGATCACATATTTCTTCAAACATAGGTTCCTCTGTCATACTTAACTAATAAGAAGAGAAATTGCCAATGAGCTGAGCCAAAGGATTGAGGAGCAGAGCACTGCTACTGGGGGCCAGTCCTCTGCTATGCCTGAGGCAATAAATTACAATCTCAGCTCTGTCCCTTTTCACTCTGCATCTGTCAGCAGTGGGAGTGCCTGTACCATCAGTCATCATCATTAAGAGACTTGATTTTATGTTGTGTGGATGGAGATTTAATGGGGTACAGATGTACCTGTGCTAACTTTGTTCCCCCAGCCCACTGTCATGGGAGTGTCACAGCTTTTGTCACTGACAAAACCCAGCAGAGGAACCTGTAGGTATCACCAGTCTGGGGTCTGAGCTGGTGTCCACAACAGGCAGTGAATAGACTCCCACTGAACTCATGAGACTTTGGATCCCATTCTATCCATTCTGCTTGTTGTTTTCCCAGTTTTCCCTAGAAATAAACAGCAAAAAAAAGCCATTACTGAAGGGGTGGAAATATTCCAGGTCAGGCTGCTAGCTCATGCATTTTCTAATCATTGAGTTTCTGTGCCACTGAGCTAAGTCAAGGAGTAAAATCATGTCTCCAGACAAGTGAACAACATTTGTTAGAATTTGTTTTCTTTCAGCTTTGGCTAGTGAAGAGTTTTCTTTCCACTCTCTCTTGCAGTGCAACACTTTCCATTCAGTAAATTGTTGTCTTGCTGCAGACATAGCAATGTCCCAAAATAGCTTTATTCTTGAACTTATGTTTATCAAAACACGTCCTTGCAGAAACTACTTTACCACATTTTCCAACACCAGTAGTACATAGTGGACTTTTTCAGTCAAACTTAGAGCAAATAGCTTGAAAGGAGCACTTCATTTTAATTAAGCTACATAAGATTGCATTTCTAAACATTCTGGCACTGAATCACTTACTGGAACATGGTTATTACTTACTGCAAAGCAATACTGTAGTTCTTTTCAGTATATACATTTGTGCATCACAGTAACACCTAAATAAATTAATCACATAACACAGCTGTCCAGCTAATGATTAGAGGCTGCAGGACTGAGTCAAGGAAAAAGCAATGTAAAAACTACTCCTAAACTTCACCAAATATGTGATTCAGTTTCTCTTTGAATTTATTGTTTTTGTCCTTTCAGAGCAGAAGGAAGTTATCTAGTAAAGGTAAATGATGGCAGAAATCAGAAGACTCTTGTTGGTATTTGTGGCAATACCACAAATAGCTGGACTAAAATAGAGCACTGGAGTCTCAAGATATTACTCCTTATGTTTGGATTTCTTATCCCTGGACTGCAGATGTCTGAAAAATGCTGCAATACGAGAAAGTCTTCTACATGGAATGTGATGAGCTTTTTACAGAAAACTATATAGTTTTCAAATATACTTCTGTTTTCTGCGTGAAAGCAAATAGTTGGGGAAAAGTTGGCCAGGTGTGTAGAATGTTTTTCTGAACTCAGAGAGCTGGGGTGGAAGCAGACTTCCAAAGAGTTCACTAGCATGGATGAAGATGCAGTAGATATTTTGCTGCCTCTCCAGGATGCCTTTTGACTGTCTAACACAATTTGATGCGCTCTGCTCTGGATGAGGGATGCACACATGACCAGTTAGAAAGTCCACATCATAGCTGCCACGATTTTACAGTCTTTGAAGTTACAAGGCTTGCCAATGTGTTTCAGCCTATTGCTTGTATCTGAATACCTCATTTGGAAAACCTGATATTTGCAATTTTGTCTTGTAGTTGTTTGGATTGGATGAAGTAGCTTATAATATTCATGCTCTGTTTCTCATTTAAATCAGTACCGCTTTTTCAATCAGATTTCTAATGAAATGAAGAAATAGAAATTTGCTTTTATTTTTTCCCTTTTGGTGAAACATTCTTTCCAACAGGTCAGTTGGCAAAAGTATTTACGACAAATTAACTTTAACGTGTGCTTAGATTCTGCTCAACAACTTAGGGCCAAAATTTCACAAATATTTCAGATATTTCATTTGGCAAGCAGATGCCCAGAGATGCATTTTCAAAGGCACATTGGCATACATAGTGATAACTGAATCAAAAAACCCAGTTTAAATCAAAGTTTTAAAAATAATTCTACAGCAATCTGATAGGTAAAATCTCTTAAGGGTGTGTGGAGGTGTGTGTAGATCTTTTAAAAGGACCAAATGCTTTTGTCAGCCATAATTTGGGTTAATTTCAGCTATAATAGTGAAGTTATCCATCTCTCTCTTATTATCATTTAATAATGAATTTTTTGTTTATATAGTGGAAGAAACTTAGCAGATTTCCTGAGTTTCTCACAAAATTGGAATTAAAGCCAAATAATGATACTGAGCACTTAGGGGAGCATTCTACAAATGCTAACTCATTTAACTTTGGTGCACATATGTAAAGCCAATTAAAAGAGTATTGCTTACTCTGGTTTTTAAAAAAGGGAAAACCATGTGTGTACCCAGTGCCACAGAAGGGAAAATGTGGAGAAATAACTACCTTCCTGTCCTGAGTGAGCACCACAGCCTTCCACTCAGTAATATCATCAGCTTTACCTTTTTGTTTTGCTCCCAGATTGTTTCCAAAAATGAACTTAACTCAAAGAAATGCAGACCAATGCAGTCAATTCAGTTTCCTTCAACCAATTCCCCTTGTAATATGCTCTTGATTAATTCACTGCTAAGTACGTAGATTTTCATATCTGTGATCAGTTACAAGAGTAATATGATTTTGCTTGTTTTCTGACTGGATCAAAATGCAGATGATTCTGAAGCATTATTATCCTGCATTCCCACAAACAACACTGTAGGGAAAGTTCCAATAACAGTAGAAAATTAATTTGAAATGGACATGAACAGTGATGAAATTAATGCTGTTTAGGATGCTGATATAGAAGAATTGGTGAATGTATTTCTAGTGGAAGGTGTCCCCGTCTGTGGCAGGTTTTTGGCACAAGTTGATCTTTAAAGTCCCTCCCAGCCCAAAACATTCTGTGTTTTTCTGATTTTACATTTCTAATAACTTCCATGAAAAAACGTCTATCAGTTCACAATTCTGTATCATAACAATAAAGTCTCATAGAGCGAAGAGCACAGCTTTCTTTTTCCTCTGGACTTTAAACATCTGTATGTTAATTTGGAGTGCACAACACTGTGACATACAGCTGTTAAATCAATATCACTGTTGAGTGGAGCTGAAGATATACAGAAGTATCATACTAATTATTAAAATATTTTGTTATTATAATTACTTAAAATTCTTCTAATTTATGGCAAGAGCACTTCATCCCTTCAGGGTATGTGCAAAACACCAGAATAAGCGTAAGGTCTCTGATATCAAGACTATAAAGTTGCTACATATGCAAGACAGCAAAGGAGTTGCTGTGGAGCTACTGGAATGATAAGAAATATTCCTGCATTTCAGTAAAAATTTCTGACATTTCAAAAGTTTTCTCTCATAATAAAAGAATTATGTGCTGTCTTCCTTTCTAAAATTTTCTGGACATGCGCTCCACCTAATGACAGTGTATGTGCTTACAAACAATTTTTATCTTGAACAGAGGGGTTAAAAAAGAATGACAAATGGAGCTTCTTGCCATCCAACTGTCCCTTTTTCTGAGATTTTTATCTTATACCAACCCTGGAATGTGGCCTAAGTATTTGATTATAAAATTAAACCTGAATCTCACCATCGGGAGGAAAATCTAAATCCAAGAATGTGACAGAGCCCCATGATTAGCACTGATATTTAAGTCATATCTTTTATTTTGCATGGAAACCTACAGAAAAAATATTTCTCTAGCATGATCTGTTCTGTATTTCTGTATCTACAAGGTAGATTCCCAAGTCAGCACTACTGACCCAGATTTGCTTTATTGCTGCATAGCTCATCTCATACTTAGATTGTCATCTTAATATATGTATCTCATTTCTTTATATTGGCAGTTTGGGCTAAAGGGTATCTTATACACATTTGTCCTCCTGTTCTGCTGATCCCCAATATTCAGCACATATGGGGGTCTACACTAAAACTTTTAGGTAGCATCACCTTTGCAATTTCTTAGTGTGGTACCACATGCTAGGGGTGGACCAGAAGATGCCTGTCAGGCCTGCAAATTTCTGAAGACACTTTTAACTTCAAGCGCGCTGAAAAAAAGTCCCTGTAGAACTGATCAAATACCAAGGAGAAGCCGGGGACTGCTGTTTCCAGAACTGCTTGGAAACTCTTAGTCCATGTGTTTTATGAGGAGACAAAAGACTCAACAGGTCAATATTGTTTCACTGAGAGCAAACATGGACAGGGATATGCCCAATAAAATTATATCAATTTTAAAAAGAAAATTAAATTTTAGGGTGGTTGGAGTTTTAACTTCTAACCATAGTAGAAGATGGTTTCAATTCAATATTTATTTCATAGAATAAAAAGTGCATTCTGTGATGAGAATGTTCTCAGTGCTCGCTCCCTGTGGTTTTTGGACACAGGGAGCTGGTTTACACTACGTATCTGAATCTGTGCTCTGAGCCCTCCTTGCCTTGCTGGGCCTCTTGCTCCTGCTAATTCATTCCAAAGAGGGAAAAACCCTATCGGGTAATTATGGCAATGGGACACTGGGAGGGAATTTAAAGAATCTTGGCAAATAACTTGTCATTACTGCAGGCTCCAGAAGGATGTTCTCATAAAAGTAACCTGCAGGCCCTGCTACTCTCCTGCACCTGTTTCTCCCCAGCTCAATTAAGAAACAACAGGGGCCTTTGTATTGTGCCATTCTTTTATCTCCTTGACATTGGTAAGAAAAGGTTCAGTGGTTCTCCCTGCCTCAGACGGTGCCATGAAAGTTCTCAGGTTTGGCTCCTTATGCTCTCTGCTGCTCAGACATGCACACTGGACAGTATTTTTTCAGTCCCATTTCTACTTCTGTTTTTAAGGTCTGTAAATTTCAAAGTTTCTTCCAGTTACAATTTAAATGCAATAATATGGGCACCTAGAAATAACTGAGGTGGTAGAATGAACACGCTGGCTTACATTGGCACTGGAAGGGGGTTTCTGCAGCATTACTTGTTTGATTTGGATTTTCAACCCCTGATTGTAGTTTTCTACTTGAAAATTTGAGTTTGAGTTTGAAAAAGATACATAACAACCCACACCCTGCAATCTCCTGCACCTCCTGATCTCCAAGGCTCTGCCAAAATTGTAGTGTGTCATCCAGTTTCACACTGCAAACATAATGTGGCTCATATAGTTCGATTACAGGACAGATGTCTAAAGAAGAATGTGTTTGTTTCATATGGGTTTGAATCTCACTTGAAAATTCCCACAGACCTGAAGCAATATCAAGCACTCCAGGTGTAGGCCAAGCTCAATTCTGCTGCAAACATTTGCCATGCTTCAAGCTGAGCCTAACGTGGGGCTGAAGGAGCAATATTTTATTTTGAGGAGCAATCTCACAAAACATAAGTTTTCTCTATTATTAAAGCACTAACATACAAAAAGTTTTACTAAACTTCTGTCTTTGTTGACACACAGAATTTCCAGTGCAATGAAGCCATGTTTGAGGCCGTAGAGCAGCAGGACCTGGATGCTGTCCAGATTCTTCTTTATCAATACACACTGGAGGAACTGGACCTGAACACACCAAACAGCGAGGGACTCACTCCTCTGGATATTGCCATTTTGACAAACAATGTCCCCATTGCCAGGACCCTTCTACACGTTGGGGCAAAGGAAAGCCCGCACTGTAAGTAAAGAACACAAATTAACTTCAGTAATTGCTTGTATGAGATCCATTCTGCTGTTGTTATGGAAAATCAATTACAGGACACACAAAAATTGCCTGGTTTTATCGTAAGGATGATTATAACAAGAATGCTGGAGGATATTTGCAGCAATATCTGCTTGTTGAATATGTGCTAGGTAGATTTTTTTTCTTCTCTCTCTGATACACCAACTAATGAATCAGGTTGAACTTCTAATGTGATTAACACTTGGGCAGCTGGGTTAATAGCAAATTTGAGAAAAAAATCTTTAAAAATAATGGCAACAGTAACTCAGGGATTCAAAGATCATGGTCTGAAATGTAGAGTTTGTCATCAAAAATGAAAGGATGACGGGTTGTCTAGACTTTGTTTTATTTTGATTATCCTTTTGATTTTGGCTATGCTGCCTTCAGGAGGCCAGTTGTATTGAAACCTACTACTTTCATTCCCCACAGACCCCTTACTACTGGTCTTCAAATGGCCTAAAACCCCACTTAAATGAGAATTTCAAAGTTCTACAGAACCAGAGAAAACCGAAACACAAAACAGACCTTCTCATTTTATTGGAATACCAATATTGCTTATAACTACATATTGTAGTTATAAAACATCTTTGTATTCCTTCATGGGCCTTTTTATGCCCAGTTTGTGGGTTGGAGGGTGACTTACCAACCCAATTAATCAACCATATACCATGACACAAACTCTGACGCCTTACGTGGGTCTAAAAATACCCTGATGTAAGAGAATTTGTTTTAAACTGTCAATGCCTATATTTAGGACATTCCCAGCAAGGCTATAATGAGACTGTGTTTGAGGGGTTCGGCCACTGCAGACTCTGCCATTAATTTGAAGTTAGTTAAATTAACAACATTTAGTGCTGGCATGTCAATCTCAGTGCTCCAGGAAATTGCACCTTGAGGCTACTAACATTGCCAGTTTTTTCACTGGAGAGTGTGTGTGCATGTGCATGTTGAGTTTTTTTGCCAGACCCTCAGTGTTGGTACACCTTTATTGCTTTTCTATATCCACAGCACTTATATTATCATTTATTCTGGCCTCCTTTAACCTTCCCTGGAGATTTTTGCATAGTGTAGCTGCTCAGTGAAAAGAGTTTTTTAGTTTTATATTTATTTGTTTATTTTTCTGTCATGGTTCATGACTGAGGCTTTAAAAAAAAAGTGTGACAGCATTTAGAGTACATGATTGACTGCTGAAGAAACATTCATTAACCATGACAAATCTAGAGGAAAACACAGTCTTGAGTGTTCTAAACAGCAGTAAAAAAGACTAAACTAATTTTTCATTGACCTCATCTGTAAATAAATGTAGTCTGATGGCAAGCAGGGGCAATCATAAATTAGTATTCATTTCCTGTAATTAATGCAAACATGCCTATGAACACAGAGAATATGAATATATAACCACCTCATTTCCATTTCAAAATATACCCACCAAATTTCCACTTCACTTATCTTGATTTTTAGTTTTTCTGATTGAAATAATGGATGAAACATTTTCAGTAAAAAGAAAACGATCATTTTGTTTGGGTTTCTTACCTGAAGGGTTTGCAGTGGAGGTTTGAGAGCAAAATGCAAAAAGTTATTTTCAGCCCTCAAAACAAAGATTCACAGCATCTTTTTGCGTGGCTTCACTCTTGTGAAATTGATGGCAGTCACTTTGTATTTTCTCCAGACTTTCTGCTCTGTTTTCCATACTCAAACAACCCTGATCAAATTAAGTTCTGTTTGTATCATCTCAGGGCTGCAGGAACATAATCCAGCACCCAGCAGGAGCATTTTCATTTCTCTATGGTGGGTAATTGAGCAAGACTTCCGCAGGCTGAATGGGAGGGTAAAATCCTGACTCACCCAGTTTTGGGACAGGACACAGCATCTCTTAATGTGATTAGAATATACAAGACAGATGCACAGAGCTGGGAGAAGGTGAAATAGAGGAATTCCTCATTCGAAGTGCACACAAAAAGCTTCCTTCCCAAAAAAACCTTTGCTCTTCCACTGTATATATTAGCGGTAGTGATCCAGCTGAAATCTCATTATAGCCTCTAACCTAACTGTAGAAAAGAGGATCTGGAGGACAGATAGCTTCCATCTGTATCATCTGGATTTCTGCCTGGAACAGCAGCAGATAAAGCAATAGAAAGTAAAACTATGATCTTCATCTCCACATGGAACTCAGATTGTATAAATCTCAACAGGAACCCAACATCTTTAAAAAAAAAAAAAAAGTAACTAAGATCAGAGAGTACAGCATTTAAAATATTAATTTAGTTGGGTAGAAGGAAAAGTGTTATCTTTTCAGTTACTATTATTCATCATACTCTCATGGTTTGTTCATATGAACCCAAATAAAAATCAGATTAAAATTCTCACTGGCTGATTGGACACGTTTCCAAGACTCGACAAATGTGAATCTGAATCTTGATTAAACAGATAAAGCCAGATCCTTAGTGAGAAATTGAACCAATGCCAATTCTCAACCACCTGAGGCTCTGGCACATAAAATCTCCTTCCTCAGTCCTGTTGTGCTCTCAGATGTGTTGCATGTTTATTGTAGGTATGGATCCAGGAAACCCTATCACCTCTGACCTCCTAGTAAACAACAGTTCTGAGGATACCAGCAGGTTCCAGGGAGCCTGGCCATATGTCCCTGATGTCCATATGAGGAATGATCAAACTTAAGAAGGATGGCTTCAAGCCAGCTTCTGAAAGCAAAGTCTTAGAGACAAACATTCTTTAAAAACAACCCTTTGGATGTCAGAGGTGTTGAGTAATTCTTCGTTCTCCTGTGGCTGTAAAGATCCCAGGGCACTTTCATATCAGTAGGGTTATTCTTAGACTCTGCCAAATTCTGGCTGTCATACTGTTATAAGAGACACCAGCAAAAGTTAAATGAGAGGTTCAGGCTGGATGAAACAAACAGCTTTTTCACTATAAGGACAGTGAAGCAGTGGAGCAGTCTCCATCCATCCTGGGAAGTTTTCAAGACCAGACTGGATAATGCCTTCAGTAACTCAGTCTGACCTCTTGGCTGAGCCTGTTTTGAGAATTGGTCTAGAGAAGGTCCTTTCCAATCTAATTTGTCTCATATGATCCCAGTTTAGAAATAACGCATTCATATCCACATACATATTTTCTCTTGTGATATTTTGGTGTCAGAAACCTGTCAGAGTTTTGGTGCTTTCTATGGTACAGTTTGACTTTTTCAGAACTGTCTGCTGCTCCTGTCTCGTGCAAGTGAATGATGGGTTCAGTCTATATAAGATTCCTGCTGTTCCTGTGAAAGACTTGGGGCAACCAAGAGCCTGCCTGTCCCTACTTAGCAATTCCCCATGATTGCTAAGGAAAGCCACATATGCCAGGGCACTGATTTTGGTAAAAAGAGGCCTTTAAATTAAGGCTGTCTCAGATCTCTTCTGCAAAAACATCAGACTCTGGAGTTATTTTCTGTGATTTCAGAATTCCTTCTCTTATACACTATTTCCTGTATATTGAACACCAAATCAGCACTTGCATTTCTTTTCAATTAAACATCTTTCAAACTCCTACTTTCTAAACTGCAGATTGAACAATTTTAGGCTAAGAACAACTCTGAAAATAAGACTTTAGTCACCACATTTCACTGTAAAATCAAGGGTGTTGTTTAGGGATTTGGGCTAAAAATCAAACCTATTCTAGTTTGTAATCTATGTGATCTTCATTTTCACCTTGATATAGCCCAGTGCAGTTCAAACAGAAAATCTGAACTGCTAAACATCAAATTAAAATTATTCTGAGCACTGGAAATAAAAATCTGCATGTGTCAAGCCACTCACTGCCTGTCAGAGGACTAATTAAGTCTCACATGGACAAAACTATGGCACAAAAAACTGGAAAGAGATCCATTCTCTACCAGACATGGACCTGAGGCACAAAAAATTCCTTATTTTGCCAGTTAGATCTCTTCTTGTTTGTAGAAGTTTATATATTGTGTTTTTAACCAGTACAGTTTTCTTTTTCTTTTATGTAAATTTATGATATTATGCCGAACCAGAGGTCAGGAAGTTATTATTTTAGCTTGATTTTCATATTCCAACTTAAAACAGATATGCAATTTCAGTCTACTTCAAACATTTTTAAGCATATGAGAAATACCAGAGGAAAAAATGTGGTCAATTTATTCATGCTATTAATGCCATTTAAGTGGCTGGATCTTTAAATGGTATAATTGGCATTGCTCTGACTCACTTGGTGGCAAGACAATATCTAGAAGGCAGAATGTGCAAGTGTTTGACCTTACATGTGTGTACTAGTCTGAAAGCAAACCAGTGGGAGATCCCAAGTCAGAAATACAATTTAATAGGAAAATTAAAATAAATGCAAGAATACAGAAACACTAACAGAGTGAGAATACATCCTGACACCCTGTAGGTCAAGGTGGTGGTAGCAGTCTGATTAAAAAGTGGCTGAAGTCCTCTTGGAGTGATAGATGTGCTTCTGTTGAACCCTGTAGAAGGGTTTGATCTTCCTCTGAAGGTCCAGTGGTGATTATGGAGGTCTTGTCCTTTGAGAAGGCTGAGGCTGGCTGTGGATGAGGCTGGCCGTGGTGTTCCACACCTCAGGTAGGAATATTTGGTTCCTCCCCCTGGGTGGAGCATCCCACAATGGGATGATGTAATTTTATCAGTCATGCAGTGAAGCTTGATGTCCTATTAACAGAAGATATACCTTGGAGTTATCAGGGATGAGTCATGAAGATGAGGAACACTGGTGTCACTGTTGGATACAAAAATGAGGAGCTTGACTCCAGGTAGAAAAAAGATCAGAAAGGCTTTATTTAGAATTTCGCACAGCCTTTTTATAACATACTGCATTAAGGAACTATATGGTTGGTCCGTAAAGACAACACTTCTCTTCATTGGTTAATTAATGGAAACAACACTTGTGAGAGGGTTGTTATGAGAACACATGGATTTGTCCTTGAGGCAAGAAATTTTCTCAATGGAAAAGAATATCAGCAGTTAACAGGCTGAAAACTTCACAGACTCAGAAAATCAGACTTACACACTGGTTTTAACAGCCTATGAAGATTGTGATAGAATACATATTTTTGATACACACATACATCTTATATTGTGATCTAAGAAAACGCATTTTGAGCATAGTCAAAATTTTGCCAAGCACTTCCTATTTCCCCCTTTTCCCGGCAGTTGTGACCGTGGAGAGCAGGTCTGTGCACCTGAGCACACTGGTGCAGGAGGCCCAGCAGAGAGTGATGGAATTGTCTGCACAGGCAGTGAGTGAAGGGCTGGGCACGGAGAGCACCGAGAGGGAGAAGCAGCTCAAGGGCTGGGAGTGGAGGGCCAGGCTCTACCAGCGCATG
The DNA here is from genome assembly GCA_013401135.1 of Cettia cetti. NCBI lineage: Eukaryota > Metazoa > Chordata > Aves > Passeriformes > Sylviidae > Cettia > Cettia cetti. Next base: position 131,990 of record VZUI01052986.1, read on the forward strand.
AAGGCCGGCTACGAGCATGCCCGTGAGTATGCTGCCTTTTTCTCAACCTGGAAAGGAAACTCGAGGTGATTTTAGTAAGGAGGTAATATAAAAGAGGATCTTTATTTGAAGGCCTTTAGGGGCAGTTATGGAAAGGTGTCCACGAAAGCCCACCCCTACAGGGATGAGTGCATTTTTATAGGTTTTAGGAAATTAACATAATGGATAAAAAGCAGCAATTAGGAGGTAAGTGGTGATGCAATGCAGGTCAAGCCCTTTCTCTGGAGGGGCTCCCCACTCTGCACTAGGTATGCTCTGTGCATGAAAATGTATCTCAAAGAGTTGTTCTCAACCTTGGTTCCCAGGAAGAACCAAGACAGCACTGGGGCCCTGCACCTCCCGGGGCTTGGAGCTCTGGAATTTGTTTTGTCTTTCTTTGCTTAAGGAAAGGCTATGGAAAAGTACTGGGGAAACTGGCTACTAACACAATAGGCTATGGAGCTACAAATAAATGTGTGAAAAATACAGAGAACATATAAAAGGGAAAAAAGCAAAAACCAAACAGCATCAAGTACTGGGAAACAGCAAGATTCCAGGCAGGAATCTGCAGGTGAGAACCCTCTCCAAAGATGCTGATCCTCACAGCACTGCTATGAAGTGGGAGGAGGCTGGGGTGAGGAAACTGAGGCACGAAGGTGAAATGGCCTTTCCAAGAGAGTGAAGGAAATGGGTGTTAGAACAATAAAGGACCAAATACCTGTGAGCAACAAGCACATGGCTCTTTAGGCTGCATAAAATTAATAAGACATCCAACATCCCATCTCTTTGTTCAGGAAGCAATGTTCTGCCCTGCTTATCTCTCTTCACATTTACTCCTGCATCTCATTTAACATGTTCAGAATTTAACACAGGTTACTATATAACAACATACAAATAGGCAGGAAGAGGGATGGGGACATTGGTCTTTTCTCAGTTGTAATTCATTTATTTTTCAAAAGAACTTACTATTTTGGAATGGGATTGTTCTAAATATTTGATCAAGCAGTGAAATTTTATTTTGCACATATGTATTGTGAAAATTTTACCTTAATTTTGGTAAGCACTAATCTTCATCACCACAGCCACAAATTGAGCCACGTTAAACAGCTGTAAAATAAGTCTGTATCCAAATTAAATGGGAATTTGGGCCCAAATGAAGAGTAAACAGGTCTGAATTGTTTCTAGACGTGGATCTTTTAGCTGTATCCTATGTGATGAAATACAATCATTGCCATTAACATTTTTACAAACATCTTTATATAAATGTGCTTACAAGTAAATTTCTCAAATTTATTTTACTCTAAGGTTATTTCTTCAAGACGGATGTAGTGCTCCTTCTCTCAGATACTAAATACAGGAAATACAGAAGTAGTGAAAGTTAATATACTGATTTTTTAAATCAATCCCAGCAGTAAGTTATGACATTTTGCGTTTGATTTCTGAATTGAGTCTGATTGATATTCTGCAAATTAAGCCCTTTTTTTTCTTTTCTTTTTTTTAAACAAAAATGTTAGGCCTCAATTGAAAACTGTATTTTGAAACTATTGCACCAAAACAACTGTGGAATTTGAAATTTTTGAATCCCAATAACAATAAAAATGTTTTCTGTTTTTTGATAAATTTGAGTTTGTTTGTGAAACCATAAAGGTTTCATTAGCTTTTTGTGGGTTTGTCCTTTCTCTCTCCTTCTATCCACCCCAAGAGATTTATAGGGGCTTTTCATTGACATAATTAGCATGAATCTGTTTTATTGGGTTACATATATGCAGGAAAATATTTTTAACCAAAAAGGAGCCAAAACCCATGATAGAAACAAATGGTGTCTGCAGGATATTGTTAGCAGGGGCACTAATTAAAATGCTCAAAAGGCAGAAAACACAAACACCTATAACCCAAACCTCACAGTTGCAGGGTGATTTTCAGTGGGTTCTTTGAAGACTCAGGAACATTGTTTGAATAGGATTTGTTGTGCTGAAGAGCTGATGTTTTCTCTTCTCTCCCAGGAGCCCCCGAGGCGCCAACCAATGTCTGTCTCATGGTAACGAGCAGTACATCACTCACTGTCACCTTCCAAGAACCCCTCAGTGTCAACTCAGCTGTGGTGACCAAGTATAAAGGTACTGGATTTAGACATCTTTCATTCCCCTAACAATGTACAAAAATTTGAGGGCTAAGTGGAAAAGGTATTTATCTAAAAGAGATTATATTATGAGTCAAGTAGTGTTTAAATGTAATTATTTTCCCAGTAAACAGACATAGAAGTGGAATTTCCTTGAAATATTACCCAAGGACAAAATTTTTATTAAAAAAAAAAAATTAAAGAAAAGCTTTCTCCATGAGTGCTTTGAAGAAGTTTTCTTGACTCACTGTGGTTAGGACATCAACTCAATGACTGGGTTGAGATGAGCAGTTACAAAACACAAACTAACTTTTGGTGCCTGTGGGCTCCTGTAAAAGCCAAACCCACACCACCATTCCTTAAAGGAATGCCTCTGGAAACTGAAACTTCTGGCACAGGCAACATACAGCTCAATTAATTAGCTATTCCAGGGCTGCCACATCATTCTTGGAAGAGTGATACATTTGGGGTGGCACCAGTTAGTTGCAAAGTGGAATGAATAAGAAAATGCTTCCATCTGAATAGCCCTGTTGAATAGAGATGGTTTTAAAACAGAATTTCTGTTCCACAGGAAATTCCAACATTAAGAAAAAAAAACAAGTTTTATTGAAGATTAGAACAAAAATGAGAATTTTTTAAATTTCCTGTTTAAAGGAACTTTCAGGTTTTCTACAATCCTTGGAACAGTAAGTTCTTCACTGTTAAGCACAGCAATCCACAGCCTCCAGCTTCCAGTGGGAGCATGAATCCTCCCACAGGTCAAGGGACTGGAGATCTGAAGCCTCCTTGGCCCTGCCCAGGGGAGTCAAGAGTGGGAGCCTCAAAGAACTCTTAGTTAATTCCCCCAGTTTCTCCCTTCATGCTTCCTGCTGTGTTTGTTTCCTTGTATTAATCATTAAGAACTCCTTTCAGAAGTACCTAAACCTAAAATTTCCATACTCACAGACAGAACCATCCTGGCTGTGTGGTGGGGAGTATGTTTTGTGTTTCCGGGGTGGGTGTCCCAGGGATGGCTTCAACAGATTCAGAAAGACACCGTCCCTGCAGGGTCCAGCAGCTCATGGAGCCCTTCCAAAGGTGGGACATGCAGTGCACAGGTTTCGCTGCCATCAGCACAAGCTCCCAAAGCGTACAGAAGCTTATTTTGGAAAAGGCACATTCTCTCTTTCTTTCCTCCTCCTTCTTCTGGTCACAGATTCCACTCATCACTGGCTGTGCCCAGCAAAATAATTTTTTACATTCTATGAAAAACCCTCCCCTAACCTCCCAGATATCACTGAGGCCGTCAAAGTGATAATGCCCTGATAGCCTCAGTAGAAGGCAAATTACTGTATTACACCTAGTCAGCTGTGCAATGCTGAAGGAAGTGTGATTTTCAAGAACATCAAAGCCCTTTAGAAGCCTAAATCTAATTTTCGGCAATGGGTTGTGTTGCCAGGAAACTAAATTTCATTTAAGAGCTTCCCACTGCCTGATTTACTAGTAAAAACAATACTTGGGCTCCTAAAACACTAAAGTTCTCTAGAAAATATCAGACTGTTCTTCATAATAGCTGTGTTTTAAATAACCCTGAAACATTGTCCACCCTCTAATTATAATGATTCGTGGTATTTTCACAGGAAAGCAAATTCCCAAACAGAGCTAATTTTTAAAAAATAATTTTGTGAAGGCCGCAGTACTTTTCTCTTGGGTATTCATTTGGGTTGAGCCTGGTTTGTACCATGTCAGTGGTGTCCTGTTTTTGATAAACACAGCATTCAGAGAAATTTAATCCAGCCTGACCAAACTTTCTCATCAGACCAGGTAGCACTGCCCTGTAGTTTGAACTACCCTCAATCATGATCATTTTATGCTTTATCAAGTTGACAGTTAGTCCTGCCAGAATATTCTCTTTAAATCCTTTGTCCCAGGAGACTTGCATATTTACAGTTAGATAAAAAGAAAGATCATTAATAGCTCCTTTTGGTGACTTTCAGGAATTAATTAAGCACTGGTTGTAGAATTGTTTATTACATTATGGAGTGAGATTCTTTGTGCTACTTTGAGGGGTCATAAAATGAACCTTTCAAATGATCACTTGCAAGAATGATTAGAACCAGCTAGCAATTACTAGCCCTGAAAGGAGAGCTTGGTAACAAAGTGTGAAGATCTTTTTAGTCAGATACATAAACCTCCTGTCCAGAAAACCATAGAAGCATTTTGCTAATTCAGGAACAACAACAAAAAAAGACTGTTATGTTGGGTTTTTTCCCCTCAATGCTTTACCATTTCTTTTTCTACACAAATTAAAATTCAGGAGCATTTGCAACAGTGTTTAGGGAATACTTGCTCATTAACAGAAACTAATAATGTTCTTTTCTCTGGACCTGAAGTATAGGGAATAAAAACTGACATCAATTCTGCTCGGTTTAGTTTAGTTCCCTAAAAACAGTGAAAAACTGCCAATTCAATTTTTCCCTTTCATCTTTCTTTCTTCTTTATTTATTTTTCTTTTTTTTTTTTAATATATTTTTTCCTAAGCTTTATTTGCCCAAATGTCTTTTAGAAACCAGGCTTGGAACATTATCTTACTGTCTGCTGTTTTCCTGTGTGTGATCTTTTCCCTTGTTAGCTGTATAACTTACAAATAATCATACAGGAGAATAATACTTTGCACTCACTCTCTAACCACTAAAACCATCTCACTTCATTAGGAGATTTAATTTTAACCACACACAGTGAATGGGTATTGACTTTGGTGTCCCAGCTGGATGGCAGCTCAGTGACTGCATTCTGTTCAGCCATCGCTTTAAGGAGCCAGAGTATTCTTTACTTCCTCTCCTGGATTGTTGTTTAATGTTGCAGGCACCATCCTAATGGCTCCCTTCAGTTTCCCTCTGGAGAAGGCTGCAGCATGGTGGTAGCTGATGTGAAATGATTCCTAGGTATATTGTAACTTAGTAAAGTGTTTTGAGGCTGGAAGCAGACAGGCATGACATAAATCAATAATAAAAGTAATAATCTGCTCCATGCTAGAGAATGATTCAAAGCCAGAGACACCTCATCCCAGCCAGTTTTAGGAAGGATGTGAAGCATCACTGTAATATTGAGAAAAAAACCCCTGCCCTTGGCTAATTGTGCCCTAGAGCCAAACTTTACATCCCACCATGGAAGTACTTAGGACCTCCTTTAGTTTTACGTCTTTGAAAACACAATCAAAACATTCCACGTTGACATACAAAACAACTGTTTGAAGCCAGGGAGACCTTTCAGTTTACACCACCACACTGGTGCTGCAGGATGTTTTGTTATCCCAGAGCTGCACCACTGCAACCATCTCGATGAAAAATACCCTACAGCAGCATAAGTCAGACACAGAGCACTCAGCTCCCAGGAACATCCCACTGGAGACGAGCAGCAAGTGCCTGCTGGGTTTTTAAGAACTCTTGTCTTTCACTATCCAGCCTTTCTAGGGTTCACATGTTCCACACAACACATACACATAAAGAAAGCAGGCTTTTTCAAAGAAAGAAATTAAAAGTAATGTAAAGTAATTTTGTCATACTTATTTTCTGTGGATTTTAAACCTGATTATTATTTTGCTTTTACAGTGAGTAAGTACAGATAAATGTCCTCTTACTGCATGATTTTTTTTTCATCCATTTCCCATCAGAAGTAGTCATAATAATGCTGTGACCCCAAAGTATAGGATAAGGAAGAAAAATGGTCATAGTGCTGATCACTACCTACTGGAAAGGATCACTGCGCAATGAAAAATCTCTGTTTATATTTTATTTACAATTTTTAAACAAACATCTATATTCCCTTTTGAAGAAAAAAATGAAACAGCTTGTATAACCCAAGTTGAGCAAATTTAAATTAGAGCCTGGAACTATTTAAGTTTGAAGAGAGAGGAAGAAAGACATGTTTGATGTAGCAAACAAAGCTAATCATCTCTGTTTGGTTGTAGCTGTGGATGCCAAGTTATTTTCCAGATAGTGATGCTGAGCTGTCTAGGCCACTTTAGCCCTTTTTACCTTTTTGTTTAGTTTGGTGTTTTAGCAGAGTATTTCATGTTTCTCAGAACCTCCCAGCTGCCTTCCAGGATTTCTTCTGGATGGAAAGAAGATTTTTATTTTCAGTCAGTGTAGATCTTTAAAACACAAAACAAACAAAACCAGCTTAGATCAGGAAAGAAGGAGTTATGTTTTGCTTAAATTTTGAGAACAGGTCATTCCCTGCCTCTGTTCTTCCAAAGCACTTCTTCTGGACCATTTCAGATTTTTTTTTTTTTTTTTTGAATGAGAATAATTTTAATTGTCTTTGAGTCACTGTTCAGTCCTGGCTGGATATCCAGTAGCCCCAGAATGTTGCTGTCACTGACTGCATGAAATGTGTCAGTTCCAGTCCAGAACAGATCTGGACTTTTGCTGTTGCCATTTGGGAATCTCAGCTAAAGGATGGGTGGCGCTGCCTCCTCACTCAGGGTCAGGAATGAGGAATGAGGAATTCCTGTGCTCAGGAACGAGGAGCCTGGGCCAGTTTGAGAGCTACTCTGGAGCTTGAAAGAAACCTGGATCTGGGATTCTCAGCTGGCTTCTCTCCGGGTCAATGGAAAATTTACATTGAAGATTTCAGTGTGAAAAACCTCCAAGACTTTACAGGAGTGATCTATAAATTTTGGTTGTGGTTCTGCATCTTTTATTCTTGGGGGTAATCCTTTCACAACCAAATAATCTCATCATTTTGTGTGGGCTTCTGCTTGCCCCCATGAGCACATAAAAACAGCAGATACCACATTTTTTAACTATGTATTTGAAATGCTTATCAAAAGCTGGCCTTCCATGTTTGACCAAGTTTGGATTTGTTCCATAGCAGGCTGGCTCCCTGCAGTGATCCTCAAAACTTAACTATACATATATATTGCTATATCTCTATATATCTATACTCATATCTATATATATCTTTCTCTACTTCGGTGACAACTGTCTGCTCACACAGCAGTGTCAGAGTGGAAAGCAGCAAGCCTGTGCTTTCTTGGACTTCTAGAAGAGCCCTGGTTATGAAAATGAATGCTTGTGGAAGTAAATCTTATGAAAATAAAATGCTTTAATAATAATACCTCTGTCTCTCTAAAGGAGATGCTGTGTCACTGCTTGATTCTGGTCCAGTCCATAAGTGGAATTGAGCAGAATTCTGCTCTTGGTCTCGAAACCCTTTCCATTTATTATTCAAAGTATCTTTGTATATTTTTAAACTCGTTCTTTCTTTTCTCAAAACAGTTTTTGCTCCATAAAAAGAAAAGAGAATACATTTCTTTGTAAGACATTTGAATTTATCCTGCTTAATAGGTGTGGTCTGATATTTTTTACAGTAGTTCATTTATGGCATTTTATTAGGTCTCCCGGGCACTTTATTTGCACGTTACATTTTGGTACCTAACAGGACTGTGCAATTTGACTTCTATTTTTATGCCTAGCCAGTACAGAAATGTATAAAAGTTAAAACAAACCTTTCTATTTCTAGCTCTTGTCAATGTCTGTAGTATGTGCTGGACTTAACATAAAATTTAAGACCTTCTATTATTTAAGTTTGTTATGCATTTAAAATCACCTTTGAACATGAATCATATATTAAGTGATGGTGTAATTAGCTAATGTAGCTAATCAAACACTGGTTACTCAGCTGAATCATTCTTTCCTCCTGCTTTGTGTTTTATAAGGATTTTGAATAGCAGCTCAGGATAAATAGCTCTGAGAAAATCCAGACATATAGGCTCTACTTTTGTCTGCCTTGGTTTCTAAGGAAAAAAGCTCATATCATGATGTTGTTGAATTTTAGACACTGCTTTGCCTTTTACATTTGCTTTGAGTTACCAAAATTAATACGTTTTGAAGGGGTTTTTTTAACTCCAGTTCCTAGATATGGCATAGAAGAGGTGAATTCCTTGTAGTTAGTGACAGGACTGGGACTCAAGACCTTCAGCTTCTGTCTTGAAGGAGGTTCATGATTTAGCAGATATTTTGATGGATTTGGGAATGAAAACTCACTGCACACTTAAACAAAACCAGAATGTCTTTGAAGGGTTTATGGCAAAGTTTCCCTGCTCACAGCTTCATCCTAAATCCTCTCAGGCCCATCATGGACTTTCCAGGACCATTGACAAGCATCAAAGGTCTGGGCCTTATCCGCCTCCCCAACCAAAGCCTAATCCTGTTCTAGTAATCAGATCTGACCCCCAGAATGGATGCGTGTCTGTAAATTTGGAATCAGGCCATAGGATCTGATGCAAGCTCCTACCTCGTGTATTGAGCATGAACTGCAGGTTTTCCTGCTTCCCTGCATGAGTGCTCAGTTAGTTCAGGCATGAACATCCCATCAGTTTGTGCATGAGCACCCAGTTAATTTACTAACGAGCACCTAGCTGCTCACTCATGAGCTCCCTCTTAACCCATGTCTGAGCTCAGTCAGTTCACACCTGAGCATACACTTGGCTCACTCCTGAGCACAGTGATGAGCATGGATGGCAGGTTCCAGTACCAGCGGCCACTTAAGGAGTGGGAGGAGGTCAGGAGAGGCCGTGCGCAGCTCTCAACTGGCCAGGCCATGTCTCAGTGTGATGAAAACCCAGCTCGGAGTGAAAGCCACAGAAGAGAGAAGGGAAGATGACAGTAGGAAAGGATTAAGTTCAGTCTAGGAAAGATCGTGGGAAGGTGTTCACTTAAATGTTTTTTGTAATTATATTTACTTTCTTCTCACCTTGAACGAACTATTAGAAATTTGTGTTAATTGGCGTTAAATTAAATTAAATTAAATTAAATTAAATTAAATTAAATTAAATTAAATTAAATTAAATTAAATTAAGTAAAAGCTCCCCAAATCAAGGCTGTCTTTCCCGCAACACCTGTCTGCATTGCTAGGGAAGGCAAAAGCTCTTAAAGTTACTTTAGGGATTAGTTTATAAAGAAATGAAAGCCCTAAATATGGTTAATCAATGTCTGTGCAGCAAGGTCCCTCTTTGTATCACAGGAGAACTAGAGGACAGGGAGTGGTATCCCATTAAACAGATAATTTGAATTAGCATCTGCGTGTTTCCTCCCTTTGTTCCCCACATTGTGCAGTGCTCTGCTTTGCCTCCTACATTGTGATAGATTACTTTTTTGTGTGCATTTTCCCAGCTGTTCATTATTAATCAGATTTTCATGTCACTTTGGGACAAAGCTGAGCCTGCCCCGTGCCCGCTTTGCAGCAGGGATCGGTCCTTGCGTGCAGGAGCTTCCCCCAGCTCTGGCTGCACAGGTCACAGGAGAACAACTGGGAGGGGAAGCTTGCAGAATCCAAGCCAAGCTTTTCCAGGATATGAAGCCCATTTATTCTCCAATCCTCTCTCACAGCTCTAACACATATTCTCTCTCACTTTTCTTTCCACGGCCACAGTAGGATATGTTTGTCATTTCAGGGCAGAGAAACAAGTCTTGGCTGTTATTATAATCCATTGTAACTTTCTAACCACTGGCTCACATTGGAAGGATGAATGTACACCCACATGGCACATTTTCTTAGTTATTTATAAAATGTTAGTAAGAAATGTCATTTTCACTAACAGAGGAAAAAAAATCCTTCTTGGACTGGAATAGCTGGCCTTATTGCAAACAGATAAAGAATTGCTGGGATTTAGAAAACACTAATCAAATACTTCAGGAAAAAAAGATCAAAATTTTTTTTATTTATTCTTGTGGTGAAATTTTTATTAAAATTCAGTAAAAATAGTATCTTATAAATCATTTATATAATGCAGATTTGCTTTAAGATGAACTAGTGAAACCATGATCAAGCAAAGATGTGTCTTTGGCACCCAGCCTGCTGTCATAATGGTTCCCATAAATGTCAAGACATAAAATAGAGTATTCTGGCCTGGGTCAAAGGAACATCCAGAAACAGGGCCACAAGAAAGGTTATTTAACATCATTGGTTATTGTTAGCAGGTGTAAAATGCAAAGGAGCCCAGAGCTGTTGGGAAGAAGATTTACTGCAAATAAAGTATTTGATTATTAAAAAAAAAAAAAAATCTCTGAAATAAGTATCATGAAGATTTATAGCCATGGAAGTTCCAAAGGAAGATGTGCTTTCTAGGAATAGTCTAGAGACGGTCTTTTTGGTATTCTGTCTTGCACTGTTCTGCCTTGTTCTGCTTAGAGGCCCTTAAAGCCTCCTGCAGCTCTTTCCCACCACATCACTGCAGTGCTTTGTTTGCCTCAGGTGGGCAAAGAGCTGTTTGTTTGCATCTTTTTTTATTCTCTTCAGCTTTACTGATGCTTTTACTAACGCAGTACAAAGAGCCTTGGATAAGTTTACAGAAATAACTGAAATAATAGAGAAGATCCAAACCCATGAACACTAGTATGTAGAGCAGTTTGGAGCTCAGGTTTTAATTTAAGCTGTACCTAGAAATCCACAGGCCATGACTGTGTTTTAACTTCTGTGTTTGCACAAACTGTTCAGTGCCAAACATTTGTTTTTTCCTAATGGAAGCATTATGCTGTCAGTGGTCCCTACAGCTGGTATGATTTGTCTTTCTCCTATCATTGGAGGATTTCCAAACATGAGAAAGACATATACACAGCCTGAACTGAAAATCTGAAAAATTGGGTTCCTTTCTTAAATCAAGCTGGAAAGAATGGTTGAAAACAGCAAGGAGGAGCTGACCAAATACTGCAAACTATGCAGTATTTGGTCAGCTCCTCCATCAGAGGACATGAGAGCTGGTGACACTCTACATGATTCCTGACTTTCACTAGTGTCTCTTCACTTGTTTGATAAATATTTGTTTAGGATCTTTCATCCTGATTTTGTTCGTGTGAATGACAGTGTTTTATGTCCTTAAATTCAGCTGCTAAGACATTATGAGAGCAAATCATTAAAATTTTTTGTCCAGATCAGCAAGCAGAAAACGATAGCATAAAGTGGTTTCTGGTGGTTCTGTCAGTTTTGTATTTCAAAGGAAGCTAATAAATAACACAGTTATTTGTTTGGAGGCCCTTGGAAACACCAGGTAAGACCATCATCATCCCAGGCCTTGGACATGGGAGGAGGAAAGGAGACAGAACCTTTGCTGCTCAAGCCTGCCTTAAAAGCTGGAGTAGCAGAATGCACTGCCCAAGGTCACTCAGCAAGTCTGTGGCAAATGCAGGAATAAAATCCAGAATTCCAGCTCCATACACTTCTCTGCAGACCCCAACAAGCAGCAACAGAACTCCTGTCCCTCAGTCAAATTAATCTACTCAGCAATTCAGTAATTTAAGTGCAAGGAAAAACAAATGTCAAGACAAGAAACAAATTCTACTGTGGCTCAGGCTCTTTACTTAACTCCGGAGAAGGTGCTTTCCTGAATGAATCTACAATAGGGTCAGGAAGTGCTTCGTGTCTTCCCTTTTCCCTTTATCTGTCTGTCCATCTCTCTGATAAGCTGTTAAAGGCATGCTCAGTATAACAGAAAGATTGTGAGTGGAAAAGAAACAGGTGAAAATAAGCTTCTCCCTTTATTTTAAAGTGTGTGAATCAAGTATTTAAAAAAAAAAAAAAAGAAAAAAAAAAAAAAAACTTGGCCACAAGTAAGTTACATAACTTAAGCCAGTCTAAAATTATGTGCCAGCAATTTACATGAGTTTTATGTAACTGTTTATACTGCTGTTTATTTAAAAATTACTACTTATCTTGGCGACCGCAGCAACACATCGTGCATTTGCTAGCTCTGGAATACAGGGCACCTTCATTAAAACACATAGTCACCAATATATTAAACACACAAAAAAGCCCTGCTCTGACATAACATGAAGTGTCAGATGGAAAGCCGCAACAGCAAAGACATTCAGCGTTCACAACAAAGCAGCCCTTTGGGGTGTTCAGAACAGGACTGGAACATGCTCCATCCTTAATTCACCCAACAGCTTTCAGGTCCTTTACAGCACAGTTGGTGCAGTCTACAAGACCAGCTCCTGTTCCTGGGCTCATATAAAGGACCCTCTTCATCCTCAGCTTTCTATACTCGAGCGTGTTTATAATTCAGCTTTTACGTGCTGAGGTGAGGCAGCCTTTTGTTCTTTCTTAAAGTCCCAAGGACTTCAGGGTGACACAAGTGGTGGGTATTTTCTGTTTGCTCTCTCCCAACACTCTCTCTCTCACAAAGGAGGCAAAGATTTAGCTAAATCTTCATGATGGATTGCTCATGCACAAATTACATAATTTTTAGGTCCAGATCCATCAGCAGGGTAAGACTGTGGGTGAGTGGCTTTGTATTGGTAGCAGCAAGAGCTGCAGATATCCCACAAAGCCAGGCAGTGGGAGCAGCACTGGCCTATACTTGGATTTTGCCCTTGTTTTGGGGCCTGTTGACTGATCAAAGTTCTCTACCCCTCCCTACTTCATTTTCACTTCTATAAAATAGGAAAACTGATATCCAAGTCCAGCTAGGAGGTTTCTAGCCAAATGACTCAGTATAGCAGAATATTATGCATTATTTTTAGATGACCATTACAGTAGAGAGCTGAAAACTGGCAATGCAGAGCAGGAGACATAAACCTAAGTGTTAAATTATTTCCATCAATTTGCATTTCTTTAAAGCTATATCATGTCATCTTCTCACTTGAATCAGTAAAATCATGCAAGGAAAAAAGTTTGTTAAAATTATAAGTAAGCAAGAAAATTCCAAAATTTGTTATGAGTAGCTTTATGACAGATATACTTTGAAATGAGGGGAAAAATAAGGCACTATTCCAACACAGCTGTTGAAAAAATATTTGGTTTTCAGTTATGGAAAATTTTTATTGAAAATGGGGGATGGGTTTTTTTCAAAAGTGAGGTTTTAAAATAAATATATTTGAAAAATAGGTTTGGAGTAACTTTGGATATACCATCTTGTTAGGTAAATATCCTTTAAAAGGAGGGTTCTCAACCATGATAACCATAACCCGATCCACAAGCTAATATCATATTCCTCTGTTTCAATTACATGAGGCTCAGTCACCACTGGCTAAGCTAAAAAAAAAATGCATAATGTTAGCATTGAGGTGGCAAATGCTGGCATTGCTGTCTGCATTGTTGTCAGCAAGGATGGGATGTGGGGGGTCAGGGGGAACCCTGGGTGCACCCTCAGCACCTCAGGACAGGATGAGCACTCGGTCACTGTCCCAAGGCAGCTACTGCTCCTCAAGGGGCTGGGACATCCCAGTGTCACCCAGCACAGAGGGGCTCACTGACACCAGCTCCCCTGGTGATCAGAGCAAAGCCCAGTGATTTACTGTCACAAAACCTCTCAGACATCCCCATTGCTCCTGAGATGGCTTTGGAGACCACGTCAGCCTCCTCTCCCCTTGGAAACTCAGTGTCTCTCCCTGAACTCAGCAGTCTGTGATTATTTCTGAGAGCAAGCTGCCATGCTGTTGCTAGTCACAACACCAGGATTGTGGTGTTCCTGCTGGTGACAGGCTTGCAGACAGGTAGGATTGCAATCCTGCTCAGATTCAGGCATTACCTCCTCTTCAGTGTGCCAACATCTCTAAATACTAGGAGCAGTCCTCTAAATGCCAAATGCAAGTGGAAGGGGACCCACATCAAGGACAGTGCTGCAATGTTTATTTGTGTAAGCTACCCAAATTTAAATATGCCTCTGGAAGTACCAGTGACACTGTCCTGCTTGACATGAATCCTTGAAAAGAAAAATGGTGTCTGAAGTAACTGCAAGCCTGTTGACAACACATTCAGAAGTTTGAACAGGGTTTCTCCTTCTGGAAAACAGAAAACATGTCTAAGTGTGCAGCATGCATACAGTGTCTGCAGTGAGTTAATACAAGTGGAGTTAGAAACCTTGAAAATCACAGTTTACAATGGAAAGTCTGACAAGCCATCAAGTTCTATGTTACTTTTAAGTATTCTTATAATTAAACTGTCAACAAAACCCTACAGCATGGTACTGCAACAGTCTCTACATTTTCCTACTAATGCACCGAAATAGCTTCCACTAAAGGTGGCACTAATTAGGTGTTTAAAACCCATGGAAAACTAGAAAAATAAAGTGAAAAAAATTCAATGACAATATAAAAACCCAATCTTTTCATTGCAGCAAACACAAAAATGTTGCAGAGCATGCTGCGCATTCACAAACTGCAATCATAGAAAAGGAGTGATTAGGGGAGAAGGGAAAAATGAGTTGTGCTATTGATACTAGGCTGTTTCAGAAAAATGTGTTGGCAGTTAAATGCTGTATATGCTGAACAAGAAATTATCTGAAGCTGCTTTCTTCTAACATGTAAATACCAGTATGACACTGCCAGAAGATGAAAATTCCACATGTTGAAATTAGAATACCTATGTCCTCTGATCTACTCTAAATTATCAACACCAATACTAATGAATATACAAATAGATACACAAAAACTGCTCTGTGAATAGTTTTTAGGAAATAAAGGAAAGCTTTATATTGAATTCTTTAGTGTAAATCCAGGAAATTCATGAGATTCCCCAGTTTTTGCTGTAGAATAATTCAAGAGATTAATTTCGCTATGGTTTTCACAGGTTTTCCTGGAAGTTGGAATCTGAAAGTACAAATCATTAATCCCAGAAGTATGACTCCAGGATTAACCAGGATGGCACCTCTCATTAATAAGGAATAATTTAGGGAAAAAAGGCTGGTTTCCTGCCTGTGGCCATCCATTCCTCACTTGCACATATTCTCGTTTTTTAAATCATCCAGTAGAATTTCATGGTCTGTTCAATACTATTTTATGCGCAGAATAATTTTTGAAAGTATTGAAGAAGTGTATGGACAGTGGGACTGCTGATTCCATAACCCCTGAGCGCAGCAGGAACAGGAGTGACAGGAGCACTTTGGTGATGGTGCCCATCACAGTTTGGGCTGAAGGAAAGATGGGAGGGGTCTGTCAGCCCAGTGGCACACAAATCCCTCCAAAAGTAGATACATCTTACCAGGGCCTGGTGGAGCTCTGTAATTGCAGTGACCAGAGCAGCAGCAGGCCTGGTCAGGAGAGCCAGAACCACTGAAACCAACCATGAGGCTTCAGTGGATGTCTGGTTCAAGGAGAATATTTCTTTCCAAATTAGCCAAGGGTAGTTTGTGGGCCTGAGGAGACAAAAGGACTCTCTGCCCATTCCCACCTGTGCAGATCCAATGCAAGTCAGTGCTTTTTGTTGGTTAGGATGCACAAACTGCCAAATGGCATTAACAGGTCTATTGGCAATTGATGGAAAGATGGGAAGACTGATTCGGTGATCAGAATTTGATTTTACTCAGATTTTCCAGAAGCTTATATACCATTTCAGGAAGGTTAATAATTTTCCACTACAATAATGAGGTTAAAGATCATACAGACAACTGATGCATTTTACAACATCTTTTGCTTGCAGGGGTTTGATTGAATCTCTTCTCTTCCCGTAAACAGCTTTAATCCCATCTTCTGTAATCTTCAAAGTTCTGTTTGTTCCTGCCATGGCAACTTGGCTATCAAACCAGCTATGCTAATTCAGTCTGTTTTATTCTCTGTCCTGTGTATTCCCACACAGGTCCAATTCCTTCACCTTCTCTTTTCCACTACTTCTCTGTCTTTAAAAGGAAATTGTTTGAATGAGGGCAATGGCGACTTAAAGTAATTTGTATTGCAGTCTGTTTTTAAGCATTCTTTCCTGAAAAGCTTTCGAACAATATTTTGGTTTTGTCTCCCATACAAAGAGATGCAATTTAATTACTGTGTATTTGCTATACATTACTGTTAAACGTGACTTTTAGTACCACATTGACTGGGAAACTGCTAGAAGAAAAGTTAACCTAGGAGTGATTCTAGTCCTTTGACTTCTTTGCTTGGACTGGTACCTGACTTGATTTTCTCCTGCTATTTGTTTCTAGTGGAATGGAGCTCTTCAGAAGACTTTTCTCCTTTGGCTGGTGAAATAATTATGGATAGTCTTCATTCTTTGAGGTGCTCCATCACAGGTCTCAGGACGGTGAGTTCCAGAGGACTCATTTAGACTTTAATGGCCTAGTCCACACAGTGATACAAAGACATGAGAATTTGCACCACTACCCCTTGGAAATCACTGCAGACACTTTCTTGTAGCAACATGTTCCAGTGATTGAGCAAGATGTGTCTGCTAGCCATAGTGACAAAGGAATAGGACTGTTTTTTGAGTTATCATTCTCAGGAGAATTGGGAAAAACTGGAGCAAAAGCTGCTGTTTTCTGGATCACAGGATAATCAGTACAGATCAAAGGCTTTTGAGAAATCTAGACCTGACTCAGATGACCAATACATCAAATAACAACTCTTTCTCTAGTCCTTCTTCCTGAGATGCACATGTTGATGGCAATCATTCTCATTTTTGTTATTTGCCTTTGTATATCTCTTTTACACCAAACAGAACTGGGTCTCAAACCTTGCCCTCAAACCTCTGTAGTATGTTTCAATCTATCATGGTGCATTTAAATTATTAAAGCTACTTAAGTTTCCCACTGAAAAAAAATCTTTGTAAGGCACTGCTTTGCAGTTGTTACAGCCAAGATTTTGGATCCAGGGATAGTTTTGACTCTAGTTGTTTCCATTTGCAGGGCAAGAGGTATTATGTCCGTGTCTCAGCATACAACATGAGAGGATGGGGACCTCCACGCAAATCTACTCCTGAATATGCTTCTCCTTCAAGTAGGTTGGGTTTGTCTACTCCCCCAGTTTGCTTAGTGATGTTGGAGTTCACAATGTAATTGTCATGTCATCTAGGAGTGAAATAAATAATAAAACTCAACACCTTCCAACACCCCCCCCCAAAATAAGCAAAATCATAATTTATGTATATTTATGTCTCAGCTTTTATTCTTCTTCAGTCCATTGACAGAAAACTGTTGTCTAGTCACTAGCACTTTAAAAAATTAGAAATATTTTAGTATTCACTTCTCTTAGGAGAGTTCTGATATATGGAACTTCATTTTTCAGTACATGAATGAATCAAAACCTGATTCTGAGCTGCTAAAAGCAAAACACTTACCTATATCTCATGCAGTTTTATATTTTACCTTGTAGCATTACAGATCCCATTCACTACACCATTCTTACAGCACCCTGTACATAAAATTCTCCAGTGTGGACACACATGGTAGGATGTAGCCTGTAAATGTTCCAGAAATGTCCAAAAGCCTTTCTTCCTTTTCCAGCTTCTGACAGGTCTTCTCAGACTCCATTAGGGTCACGAGTTGTCACTTGTAATTTTTAATCTATTATAATCAAATTGTATTGTTAGTTGCTTTTCCAGACTTAGTGTTCCCTGCCAAACTGGCTCAGTGTATTACAGCTCCCCTTGTATTGATTAATGCAGTAAAGTGGGAATTTTCCTTTTATTGCATTAACACTAGTTTTTATTAGGCTAATGTAGCAATTTAATAACCTTGCTAATGTGAAAAAATATAACAAGCTGTACCTACTCTCAGTAGTCATAATGGAGAGGGTTGGATAAATAAGGCTTTTGCATTACCATTGTCCCATTTTGCTTCAATTTTATTCCTGTGTTTTCTCCAGAACAATACCAGAACTAGGGTAAAGAAATATTCTGCTTGAGAACAAAAACAGGCTACAATCATGGGAAAAAAATCTACTGTGGATAACTGAATAATTTGGTGATGTACAATTACCTTGACTATAGCCAGGTGTAACTACACAGGACTTGGCCCCAGAAACCCCAAATTTACATCAGCTGGGGTACAGATTCTTTTACAGTAGCTGCCAGTTATTCAGCCAAATATCCCCAAAGAAGGACCACTCCTGGCAAGGCAGGTGGTATTTAAGATTGCAACTTTGTATGATGAGAATTTTGCTTTCAGCATATTGCATTCTCTGCCCTTTTTACAGCGTCCACTATTAACGTTCTGAAATCTGACATTATGTGCTGGTTCCACAGTTTTGGGGTGTGAAGGAAATTTTCCTGCAGATTTCAGTGGATCAGCACAAAAGCCATGGAGAGAATTCTGTTCATTCCCTTTGTATAGTATCTCAGGGTGTTAAGAGTACAGAAAGTTCTGGAATTGCTGGCTTTAGGGCCACACATTTAAGCTTTACAGTAAGACTCGCAGAGCCTAAATGCAAATCTTTCTGTTAAGCAATACTCCCATTAGAGAGACAAGATGTTATTTACCATTGCAGATACTCGGGGTAGAACTTTCCTATTCACGCCATGCCCTCACCACTGGTTTTGAAAAGCAGATTTGTGCTTGGCAAGGAGCCAGCAAGCTGACATTACACCAGTGCTGCTCCACAAAATATGGCCCTAAGCTAAAATTTAAATGGGAATACATTAATGCTCTACAGAGTTATCTGTAACAGCAGCCACAAGAATATGCAAGGGAAAGGAAAGCTTCAGGGCCTGATGCTGATCCAGTCTAATCCCAGAGCATCAAAGGTTGGTGACACTCTTGGAGATGTGTCTGTGTGTGATGACAGTGAACACTTGCACTTGTCCTCCTGTTTCCCCCAAACGCTGCAGCAGCCTGGAAGGTGGTGGCCAATGTGCAGCTTCTCTGTGAAATCCCAGCAGACAGAAACATTTCTAGGTTTATTCATTGGCAGGTGAGTGATGGATAATGAGGAGATCTGGTCTGGTTTCTATGTCATTTTTAAGGTAGCCAGCAATCTGGAGGTTCAAAAACTTTGGAAACTACTGGGATAGAGAAATCAGGAGGTTGTTTGAAACTCTACCAGTCTGATAACACCAAAGCACTTTGAGACTGGTGAATTCCAGTTGGTCCCTCCTGGCTGCTCACAGGAGCTCAAAGGACGTTTTCCCCACACAGAGCAGCAAATGCAGCTGGCCCTGATGTCTGCAGTAACAGAGCCCACAGGACAGCCCCTCTGCGGCTGTCACACTGCCCACAGGCTATCAGGATACCAAATGTCTTCTCTTTCCAGCTTTTCATGGGGCTTACTCTGGCTGCTACACTAAATGTAAATAAACAGGTATTTATATCCCTGGCATAGTAAGCCCATTGGAAGGAATGCTTGACTCCAAACTTGCACTAGAAACTGGATCTGTATATTTAGTGAGCAAACTGCTGGTGGCTGTGAGTACGTACATGGCCCCCGTGCCAGCAAGAGGGGAGCATGTCTCCTGTGCAGACAGATCTCTTAATACTTTGATCCACCATTCCTTTGGGCTAGGAAATGGGTGCAATGCACTTTTCTCATTATAATCCAAGTATGAAAATAGCCAAGTCTGGAATTAAAGAGCTCCTTTCTGATACACACAGTTTCTTCCAATTTGTGATAGTTTGTGTTTTTAAAATGAAGACTGAGATTCTCATTAGCAGCAAGTGAAAACAAAGGCTGTTGGAGGTTGAAGTGTGTGTGTGGGACAAACACAGCAGACTTTTGCCTCAGGAGTGCAGTGCTGAGCAGCCTGTGGGCTCCAGGGCAGGGACTGCCAGCACTTGTTCAGGCCTCTGCTGGGAGCAGATCTCCAGAAGTGATTTTACTCCAAGCATGTTTCTCTGGCTACAGGACAAGCTCTGGGTGCAGTACGATGTTAATTCTCTGCTTTGCAGAACTGGAGGCGAGTTGTGGAGCCTCCTGGTGTTGGAAGCAGTGGCAGAAGGAGGATTGTGTTACTGGTGAGGGGTGAGTGTCAGGACAGGTTGACACTGACTGCAGCCCTGACTGCAGCACCAGAGTTCATTCACGGAGAGAAATAGCCATTGTCAAGTCACTCACTACACAAGCTTCTCAGAGCTGGTTGTGAGCTCTTTGTTAATAATCATTAAGATTAATTACCCAGCTGGCACAAGGCAAAGAAAACTCAGTGTACAAGAAACAACAGACTTAAAAACGACTCCTGCCTGCTGAGATGTAAAACTCCTCTAGAGCCGAGAAGTACCAGAGGCAAGAAAATATTTTTAGACCCTCTCCTGCACCTTTGTGTTTCATTTCTGTTTATTTCATTTGTTCAATAGACTGGAAAGACTGCAGTGGAAGAGAACCTCGGCACAGGGGACACACAGAGGCCCTGGAACGCCTCCTTCAGCAGGTTCGAGCAGCTCATCAGCACTATAACTGCAGAGGTAAGGATAAATATCTATGTGGTAGGGCACATCTGAAACCTCTGTGGCGCCTGTAATTTTAGCAGTTTTCTAACTAGGTCATACCTTCTCATTCATCAGGAAAAGAAAGATATTAATATTGGCCCATCTGGAATCACTTTAGTACACTATCTCGCTCTTAACCCTTGAAATTAGTTGGATAAAAACATCTGAAGGCTGCACCGTGCACACACACAGGCACAGTCTTTCTTCCTCCATATCCTACACACCTATTGATTTGTTTTTCCCTACAAATTAGTTTCACACAGGATTCCACTAAAATGTTTCAAGGATGGCTTTTTTACATTTTCATATAAAGAAATACTTTAGACAGTTAACAACTGGTTTGGATCAAAATGGAAGAATTGGCTGCCTCCAAATGGAAGACACTAAGTGGATGTCATGCCAATCCATAATGAAAAATACTTGCACAATATAATGGGAAGATAAGATTGCTACATTTCAAAACAGAATGGATCAAAACTAGGAGAGAGTTCAAATCTCAGCCAATCTTCATTCATGAGAAACAGACTGTGCCTTTAATAGCTCAAGAGCTCAAGAGCAACAGTTTGGCATTCTTTTTAGAGCCTATATAAAAACTCCTGTTCTATATGGGTTGTTGAAAAGTACTATTTATTTTCTTAAAATAAACTTCTAACTAGAATAGTGCTTCATTGCAAAGGGACTAACTTTAAATGGAAAAGTTAAACCATTGTGAAGTTTTAATATTTCTTCACCTTGTATGACTGCTATGTCAAGTTCCATCAATTGACTTAAAATCATAGAAATACTTTGAGCTAAAGTCATCTGGCTGAAATGAAAAGATGCAGCCTTTGTTCTTTATGTGTAAATTTGTAACCATCACACTGATCCAAGGTCTGACACAATCCGTTGTAACCATAGCAACTTAAACTATTCATGTATGATGCTTGGAAAGGGAAAGGAGATATTGCAAGAAAATGTTGTTTCTCTAATTAAAATTCATGCAAACATTATCACTTTTAGGTGGTCTTGGTACTGAAAATACTGATGATGTATTCTATCTCTTACATGGTTTTTTGTGCTATTAAAGAAGGCTTTTTTCGTGGTACCGTTTTTCCTTTCTGGAGTTAGTGCCTATCTCAGCTCTTTCAGGACACCTTTCCAGTCAATGGGGAGTGAGTGATGGAACATCTGAAAACATTCTTAGTATAAATTGTTTTACTGACATAGCAGCCCAGAACAGAAGCAGTTATAAACATCATGCAGAAAATCCCTCCTTTTGACATTTTGACACCAGTGCCTGGTTTTATAAAATTCCACTGCTCCTGAAATTAACCTCAGTCTCAAAACTGAGCACAGACAACTCTGTTCTTGATTTCCTAACACCTTTTCCTTGATAATAAATAACAATACAGAAAATGTGTTTAACTCAGAACATTTTCTTCTATGCCTGAAAGGTTGTGGGTCCTCACATAGGGCAGTACCACATTGTGGAGTCAGCTTGAGCAACACCCTTGCCTCCAACCAAATAAAAATCTCATAATTGCTTGTAATGCTAGCATTACACAGTAGTATATTTTGGATAAATCAGCATGACATCATCATAGGGCAACCTTTGGGACTTACGTTAAATACATGATTATGTCAAGCCCTTTTATTTCACTAATTTGGTAAGGAATTAAAACAAAGTTTGCAGGAAAAATAAGAATTATGATATCACTTTGACTCAGAAATTTTATCCTGATATTTATCAACCTCAGTGGAATCTGAGGAGTTTGATCAAGGATCTGAGATAAGCAACTCTATATAAAAGCCCCAAATAACAGCTTTCACTTCATGTAATACAGAGGCTTGATCTCTATTCTTAAGTAATGTAAATTAGTATGATTGGCTGACAAGGTGGAAGTCAGCATGGCCCTGCTATTTACACACAGGCTGAGGACCTGCCCAGGCATTTTGTCTGTTCTTTGTCATGATTCCCGTTACCACATTCTGGTGAATGCCAATCTTGTGATCTCTGTTTGCCCCATTTGTTGTAAAGCTGTCAGTAAACAGCTGGAACATTGTTTGAGGAAGATCGAGCCCTGAGGAGCTGTGAGAGCAGAATCAGGCTGTGCAGGAATTGGAGCTCAGTGGGAAGAGAGCTGGGATCAATCCTGGTGTCCAGGCACCTTGACTGTTCCCACAGTGATTCCTGTGTGCCTCAGAGTGCAGGACGAGTGACAGGAAGGTGGGAAAACCTGAGAGGAATCAAACTCAGTGGTCTGAGATTATCTGAACAACGCAGGCAAAAGCCTCAGAAGCCAGAGGGGCTGGAGGACGAGGCTGTGTGCTGAGGCATCTGGGAGGGGACATTGCCCACATTCCAGGCAGATCCTTTGCCCAAGTCTGTTCATTCAGGCTCTGCCTTTTGCCCTGTGCTTTGCACTGCAGGGGCTGGAGAAAACAAGCTTACAAAAATACCAGGAAGAATACACTGGAATGTACAGTGAGTTTAAGAGCTTTTGGAATTAGATCAGCTGTTGCTTTTGAACCTGCTCTGTGATATGATGAAATCTCCTACGGAATTACTTAGGAAGCTTTGCTTTCATATGTTTAATCTTCTGGAAAACCCTGATGATTACAAATAACAGTCATCCATTTGTCTTCATAATACCATGCTACAGACTATCATAACAGAGTTACTACAATTGTATTTCCTGGCAACACTTCAAATATATATTTTAAGTATTTTTTCTTGTAGATCTTTCTTTCTAAACACTTCAGAGTGGATTAAGTAATTGTGTGACACTTGATTAAGAAAGGAACCCAACTCTTCAGTAGAATTCTTACCAGATATTTTCTTTCTGAAATTCAGTTGAAATGTATTTTTCTAGACAAATCAGAGGTGAAATAAAAAATGTTCTCATTTTAATTTGATTCACAAGCAGAACACATAGTTTTAATTGCATTTAGCCAAGAGAGGGATCTCTGATTCCACAGGGCATTTAAGATGTTTAGATTATAATTCTTTGTGAGAACATACAAAAGTAGACTTGAGAACCAAGCTATCGACTGAGAAGTTCAGGCTGGGAATTTAAGAAGAGACCCCAGATGCACACAAGCTTAAGGGGGCAACGTGGTTCTTGTTCTTCCAAGAGGTTGCTTTTAAGTGTGGGTTGTATTTATGTAAAAAAAAATGCAAAGAAATATTAATACACCCTCTACCTTTGAAGAGAAAGGCTGCCAATACCACAAATACACCTTTTTATTTAATTGCCTATTTCAGTCCAGGTTTGAATGCTTCTGATCTAAATCTAATCACTGGAAATTCTCCCATCTTGGCTGCTATGTGCTCACTCCCAGGCTTCTATTAAAAGAGCTCACAGCTCAGTTGCTGTATCATTTGTTAATATAAACTTACTGTGCTGCTACTGGTGCTTTTCCATGAAGGTTACTCTATGTTATTTATTAGTTAATTAAGTAACAGACAAAGTTCCATTTCCTGTAGATCCAAATTATCCTCTAATCTCAGCTCCATGTTTTCTGGCTTCTAGACACACAATACTGTAAAACAAAAGCAAAGAGTAATATAGGAGAGTTTACAGTCTCCATCTACCTTTACATTAATTCTTTTGCTGTTGGCTTCTGCAAAGCTGAGGACTAAACCCAAACCACTGAATTGACCAATAACATATTTTTCACTTGTAATGTGCCCTCTTATTTTAATGCTGCAGTCTCTGGGTGTTTCATACAAAATTATGTTGCTTTGCCTTCAGTAATTTCCTCCTCCATTCCCTCTGTATTGATGGAAGGAGTACAGAAGAAAATAATTAGAATGAAATTTATATTCCTAAATTGATCTTAACCTTGGAAGAAGGAAACAGTAAGATAGGAGTTTTCATGTAGCATTTGGTTTACATTACTGCAATATACTGAAAAAGGTTCACAGTAAAATAAACGTTATCTGAGGAGATATGGATAGAAATACAAATGAATATTTTTAGAAGGAGAAAAAAACAAAAGAGTAGTCATGGATTTGGATGAGTCTGTTTAAGCTGAAGAGTGCATTGGAGAATATCCCAGGGAGAACAAGTTTGCACTGGAAGACAATGGATTTGATGATCTAATAAGTCTCATACATCTGAAGTGTATGATTTCACCCCCAACAGAACCTTGTTCCCTTTGTGCTCACTGTTCCACAGAGCAGTAATTATTGCTAACAATGTGTCTGCTTGCTGGGGCTTTCAATATGCCAATCGTGGTGCAAATTTATTCAGCATTTAAAACATGCTGAGCACTTCCACAGATGGGGTTTTGAAAACAGCAAATTTAGATGTTCTTTAAATATTCAAAATTAAAACTCACCAGGGAGGCACGGACAGGCACCTCCTATTCTGCACCAGAGGTAAATGGGAAATACTCTGAAAACACCTAAGCAGATGATCAGCAGTTTTTAGAAAGTGGCTCTTCAGGAGTCATTTTTTTCCCACTAGAGAAGGGTGTCCCTCAAAATATTTCACACTTCAGTCTGGCTGGAGATCCATGCTTCTTCCAAATAAACTATCAGATCCTGGAAAAGTAAGAAGCGCTTTCACAGTGGCATTTTTTGTTTTGTCTTTCTTTTCATATACCTGAAGAATGGACTCCATTTTTCAAAGTATTTCTGCTGTTTCTCTCACATCAGCATTAAACAGCACAGACATTGCAAAAACCAAAACCAAACCCAGTGTTAAATGCCCATTGCTTTCAAATCCAGACATGAACAACAACTGCCAGTACATTATAAAGTCCTGCCTGCCCCTGATTGCCATCTCTTGGTGCTCCCTCCAAAGATGCTCACAGCCACACAGGTGTTCACAGCTGTTACACAGAACTCATGGCTTTCAATGCCCATGGGAAGATATTTCCTTGGCTTACATGGCCATGCATGAGAAAAGGGAAGACATTAAGCCAAATTAATCAAAAAAGAATGCAACGTATAAAAATTTAACAGTATTTTCTTAGAACATTGGGAAAATTTTATAAAATTCTTCTATTGGAGAGCTGGCCCAGAGATGCTGGCAGGCATACAGCAGGTCTCAGCTTTGACATGAAGTGAACAAAAGAGTTTAACTCCCCTTTCTTGGTCTCCAGATTACTAGGGAGCAAAGGTAACTGTGGAAGCTCTGAGTGGAAGTTGTTGTGATGGAGAAAAAAAATCCAAGCAACAGCAGATGCAATTAATGTGATATACAGAAAGATGAGGATTAATCTTGTCTCCTTAAAACTTTTCCTTAGGTTACACTGGTGATGCTGGAATGCCAGTGTCAGCCAGGGCACTAATTATTCACTCCTTATAAGCTTAAGCTACGCGTGGTAAGAAATTTAGAAATTACAACACCCTAAAATGTTGACTGATGATCCAAATTCTTTCTTGGGTTTTTGAGACCACTTGCAAAATTCCCACCCTTTCTGAGCATTAAGAGTGTGGGCTGGTTCAAGCTTGCCTCAGAGCAAAACAGCTTTATCTTGTCTGAGATTGCAGCAAGTTTGCAGACAAGGAAATTGTCTGCTGCTGTGTATCACTAACTTAATGAAAACACCATCAAAGGGTTGCATTTGAGCATCTTTCTAAATGTTGTCTTTTGAAAGGAATGTAATGGGCACTGACTGAAATTTAGTACTGTGGTTCAAGAAACAAAGGGTTTTTATGAGACACTAACTGAAATTTAAGAACTGTGTTGGGTTTGCTTCTTCTTCCCATTTCAGAAAGTTCTAAATTACAAAATGCTGGTCGCAAGCAATCGGTTTCCAGAAGCCTGAAGCACCTTTTCCATTCATCAAACAAGTTTGTGAAGACTCTGAAACGGTTTGTCATTCCTTCTACGTTCGAGACATTCTAAATTTTGGCAATTGTTGTTCTGCATTAGAGAAAAGCACCTTAGAAGCATGTGTGAATATGCCACTAGTGATGAGACAGCAATTGGTCAGAATGAACTGACAAAATCACAGATGGGTAAGACTCGTGCAGTTGACAAGAAAAGAATGCTCCAGCTCCTCCTGAAATCAATAGAAATTTTTCCTTGTTGCTTTTGGAAGTGGATTCAAATTGTTACAGAGTGAAATATTCTGTGCAAACCCAAAGGGCAGCTACTGAGCAGTTTGAAAGCACTGCCTCTGTTGCTGTTCTTTGATGAAACTACAACATTTATTCATTAATAATATAAAGCACAGAACTCAGATAACATTTGAAAAGTCCACTGGCAACAAGCTATACACGTACAACTCTGAGATCCTCAGCTGGGTTTGCAGCCCACTGTGACCCAACTCTCAGCCCTGATAATTGGTTTTAGCAAATGGAAGTTACTTATTTTGGATTGTTTCTTTTTTCACTGCCAGGAGTGTTCAATTTGCATTTTTTTCTTTGTATTTTGATAAGAGTATGATTATTCCAGAAGAGCTCTCCAGAGCCTTTAAATTTCCTGCAGTAACTACTTAACATATGTAACTAATTGTGAGGGTAAATATTGAAAGGAATGATCTCTATAAACAGGTTTGCAGATATGTTGGCCAAATTACACTCAATTATACCAATGTAAATCCATAATAACCCACCTGATTTCAATTTAGTTACTTCAGATTTGCTCTGAAGTAAAGGAGGGCAGAACTAAGCACATTAATGATAAGTTTAAGTAAAATTTCTGATTTCTAAAGGGCATAAGGCCTCCATTGTGTACTGTGTACTCTGGCAAAATTCTCACTGAAACTGATGTCAGTGGCTCACACAAATCCATAATCTCTTCGATTCACGTAGTCTTACATAATCTAAAGTGATAAATTTCCCCAATATTTTTCTGAATTCACTGACTGAAGTTGCATGACCTTATATTACACAGAAGTTTATACAAGATGATTCCCTTTGCCTCCTCAGAAGTTAACATCTATGATTCTTTGACTAAATTTGGCATGGATGTGAATAGACATGAAAGGTGTTTGATAGTGTTTCCTTCTCTCTTTAGGGGACTCTACTTATCTGTTATACTTTTTTACAAAGACAATTTGTTAGTAACCAATGAAGATCAAATCCCAATTGTGGAAATCGATGACTCTCACAGTAGTTCAGTTATGCAGGATTTCCTGTGGTTCACAAAGGTAATGGGAGTCTAATTTCATCTATTGCTTCTGCAAATTTGTTGCTAACAATGCACAGGCCTTAGCTCATCACTCTGAATGTATGAAATGATGTAATGAAAAAGCTGAATGATTAAATGCTTCATCACTCATGTTAAAGGCAATTTTCACAAACCAGTCATGTGGCTAAATCCTGACTGGGCCACTGACAGTGATACAATTAACTCTTAAGGTATGGTCCTAGATGAGTGATTGCTATGTGGGTGTTTACAGGTTTTATGGACATTTAGAGCAAGAGCCTAAAGAGATAACCAGGGGTTGAAAATTTGGTATTGTGGTTGTGCCATCACTCAAGTTGTCTTACACTACTTTTTTTACACCACAAAGAACAGTAAATCAGTTTTGCACAATAGTCCAAAATCAATTAAAACTGGTTCATGATGTTCACAGAATACCTTCTGTGTCTGAGTCAGTATCTGTGTCATGTTCATCCAGTCAGCTGATTGCCGTCGCAGAAATTCAGAATGTGCAATATCTACTGATTTTTCCAAGTCCAAAATGCATTTTAGTATCATTTCTGCTTTTGCAAATGCTGAGAACAAGAACTGGTTGAAGTGGATGTGTTTTTGCAGTTGTCTTGCATGTGGGATGACATCAGGTGGCTGAGGCAGAACATGGCTGTGTCCGTGTCCTCATCCACAGCACTCCAGGCCAGGCAGAAGATGCTTTCAGCAGCAGCACAGCTACAGGTGGGTCCCATGGCATATTTCTGGCTGTTAATTCAGCTGTCCCTAGGACTGTTCTTCGGAGCAGTTCTTCTCATCTCCAGTGAAATTAAGCACTAAGCCTCTCCTACCAGGAAGGAAGGAATTACATTAAAAGTAAAGAGTAGGAATAACAAAGGAAAGAAACAATAGGAAGAAAGGAAAACAAAAAAAAAAAAAAAAAAAACAGACTAAGAAACAAACAGATATGAACTAGTAAATAGTGACCAGGCAGAGAAGCCTTTGAGTTTGCAGACTGGGAATTCAAAGTTATAGTCCTAATATTTGTTGCTCAAAAGCCTCTTATAGGCATATTAATTATTAATTATTAATCTATTAATGAAACATTTAAAGTCTGTTCTATTCCAACCTCTGCCACAGATGCAACATGAGCAGTACTGAACAGGTCACTTAAATCCTTCTGTATCTCAGTTCACTATTTGTTATGCAAATAGGAATTACACTTTCTCCAGCAGAACATTTCTACCTTTATTGTAAAGCTTTGAAGTTAAGTTGGGTTTCAAAACAACATGAAATCTCTAGGTGGCAGGCAGACACTTTCATTAAAATAATTACTTTTGTGGGAAAATACATTTTCAGAAAGTTGTGTGCATGGTTGTTACAGAAAAAGCATATCCAGGCTTCACCTTCTTCTACCTTTTGTTGAGGTCAGCAAAGCTTCCCAGAAAATCTGTGGTACGCTCCTGGCATTGCTGCAGATCCTCCCTGCTGGGCGCTGTGCTGGCCACTGGGCTGTGCCAGCACAACAACTCTGCGTGCAGCAGCTGGGAGAGCCACACACGTGGGGCCATTGTTAACAGTATGCAGCTGGGGTTGGATTTACACCTTTTGGTGAGCATGCTGTGCAGGAGAGCAGCCTTCCTGGGCAGCATGAGCAGTCTGGACTGATTTCCCCAAAGTGCCCCAAAATACATCAATGCCAACCTGCTGCACCTTTATTGGAGGGCCACCTGTGTTAAGCAGAAGCTGCTTGCCAGTCCTTTGAGCTGTCACTAGAGAAAGTTTTAACTATATCTGCTGAATATTCCCCTGCAGGGGTTGGCTCAGCTCAGGTAGCACACATTTGGTTAGCTCAGGTCCATCCCCCTGCGCAGATCCCCTTGAACAGCAAACTGCCCTGGGAGATACCCAACATTCCCAGTGCATCGTGGTCTTATTTGCTACCAGAGATGCAAAGTGCAGAGCTTGAAACACAGAGGCACAGCAAATGTGCCCATGTGGTGTATTGCCCTGCTGAAGTTTTGCCAAATTTATTGCCCTAAATGTCTGCTCTGTTTGCTTGGTCCCTGAGGAACACAGGGATTGCCACCCAACTGCCAGCCTCTAACAGTGTGGCCTGATGGGATCTGCCAGTGGGAGGATCTCAATAAAGTTTATATGGTTGAATACTTTTTATTGAGGCAGTTAATAGACTGACTCCACAGGAATTTAGGGCAGAATGGAAAAGATAGTGATGACACAGCTGCTCAGGGACTAGATCAGTAGATTCAGAGACAACAGGGACTGCAACTTTGCCTGCAGTTACCACCAGACAACTAAAGCAAACAAAGCACAAGTGATGGGGTAACAAGCTAAACAGACACAAAACTTTTTAGGGTATGAATCAGTCCCATACTGATATTAGTAGGTTCCTCATTCCCTGTGCTGGAATGTCATTCCCAACACAGTGACAGTAAAGAACTGTTTGTTTTCATCTGGGCACATTCACGTGCTGCAGTGATTAATATGACAATTAGATGGCTAAGGACTACTGCCAGGATCTGCCCCAGCTGGAGACACAGGGATTAGCACAGAGTGGACACTCAGGACAGCCAGAGTCATAGAAGGAGACAAACCCCAAAAGGCAGAACAATTTAAAAAGGCAGAGGAGAAGGGCTATATAGACACCAACAGTCTGCCCTGGAAAGAGATGCACAAAAGAAAAATAGACAACTTAGGCCTCCCAAACCCAGGCACTGTGCTGGCTACTGAGATTTTATCAACAATTTAATAATATAAAAGTTGATAAGTGCAGATCATTAATTACAGTATTATCTATCAGTTCACAATGTCATTAAGTTAATGTACAGCACTTCCCTACAGATACAATGTGCTTCACTGTGAATTAAAGTTTTCATTCTACACTGCCCTTCTCTCTATTCAGCTTACTGTAGATCTCTTGAAAAATCACAAAGTAATGAGCATATTTTAAATGTTAGGCATTTTTCTCTAAGACATCTGGGAATCTCGTCAGTGACTGGTCACTGGATTGAGTGTGTTTGCACCTATAAGCAGCTGCCTTACTGTGTGAGGAAAGGGATTTTAAGCAAAATATGTATTTTATGTGGAGTCTTTTAAAATTACTTTTCTTTAATCCTCACATATTTTCCTGGAGAGCTTTGCCTTAGGAGTTTTGTTAGTTTCTGCCTGTTTTGTCTAGCACATTCTTGGTATCTGAAGTAAAACGGTTTGTGTCTCTTCAAATCCTTTGCTTCACAAACACACTCCACAGTTTAGCTCCAGAATTACTTACATTCAGCACAAACATGAGGGTCTCTTGCTTTTGTTGCTGAAAATAATCTTAACAATTTTAAAACGGAGAACAGAGAATGGATATTATAGCTAATGAACATAGCAAAAAAAAATTTAAGTGTGTGTTATGAATGATTTGGGGAAAGAGGAAGAATTTTATATGATCTCTGACATTTGGTTCTGGGAAGGTTCAGATAAGCACTCAGCTCTTTAGTAAGTTCAAATCGAAGGAATCATCAGCAGACCAACAAGTGCTTTCAAGAATTGCATTCTTCATCTTTACATGACTGGGCAAAACTAGGAAGTTTGGCCCAAATAAGTGAATTTCTTTGCAGTAAATAGGTGAATTAATTTGCCTTTTACAAAGACATTGGGTTGTAGTAGTCTTTCTGAGGTTCTCCATTAAATATTGGAGTAAACACTACTGGACCAAATGCATCAGAGGATCCACAACTCAATCCACAAACACAACCTAAGGAAAACATTTCCTTTTGCCACCAAATTATATGACTGTAAGGCAAGGGTTTGAGAAACACAGTGTGTCTCATTCTTAGTGAAGTCGATAGGACTGATGTCAATGAGCACAAAGTTATGTTTCAAACAATACTCTCCTGATATGTGATAGATAACTTTCATTTTATATTTGTTTTCTAGAATTTGCTGGGAACTCACAATTTAGGAAGAGTTTTTTATGAGCCAATCAAGGATCGACATGGCAACATACTGATAGTTACTGTAAGAGAAGTGGAGAGTCTGTACTCATTTTTTAATGGCAAATGGATGCAGATATCCAAACTACAAAGCCAGAGGAAATCCCTTTCAACTCCAGAGGAGCCAACAGCATTAGACATCTTGCTTATAACAATCCAGGTAGTGCTTTGCTTCTCTTGCTGTGTGTTATTTGCTTTTGTAAAGCCTGTGCCAGAGCCCTGATTTTTGGAAGCGTCTTGTAGAACTTTAGGCCTTAGTCCAGTGCCAAATAAAATTAATGGCAAGGCTCCCACTGAGAGCAAGGACTTATATTACTTCCAGTGGGCCTGGGATCAGATCCTTAATATGCAAAATATCCATGAGATTCTAAAGAAATTACTTCAAAGTCCTAGCAGAGAATAGTAGTTTCTATCGATTTCGGGAAACCAGGCTATGGAATTTTGTAGCAAGGGATATAAAAAAGCTTTAAAATTCTCTGGGATGCCCTTAAGCACCTACACAGACACTTAGAATTTCTACACTCCGTAAGATTTTTCCATCCAACCTTGAAAACTAAATCTAGGTTTTAAACTTTAGTATTCTATTTAATAAACTTGTTCTGTGGGGTTCAGGGTTCTTTGGAGCCTGGTATCGCTCCTAAAGAATCCTTTACTGACCATAATCCTCCTTTAATTTCTGTCTCGCATGCTCCTAGTCTTGCAATTAGAAAAATGCCAAGGTAAGGACTGATCTCAGAAGCTGCTTGGCACACTCAGCTCCATTACCATCCCTGAGAGCCATGGGGGTTCAGCCCTTCAAGAATTATCTCTGAACTCACATGAAACAGAGACAGTTCATATTGAGATTAATACATGTTTTCTGTAGGTAACAGCAGCCAGTCTCCCTGTAACAGTTGCACAGTTACCCAAAATGCAAGATAAATCATTGTCTTGGTCCCTTATTTAGCACTATCCACGAGATGATGGCTGTGGTTAATTTTTGAATTAGAGGCACTTTCTTGGGTACAGACTCTGCTTTTCATACCGGGAAGTGACAGGCAATCAAAATATATGTTACCAGGTTTTAGGAACGTTAAAAAATTTCCAAAAGACAATAAAACTTACCTGATCTACGCTAGATTTAATGTATTACAATGTGTTAAAGGTGCAGAAAATTGTCAATCTTGGCAAAAGTTTTATATTAGGAAAAGCAAAATACAGGCCTGATCAGATTTCCACAGAGATCCTAGTGGAAAAAATGTTCCCCTAATGGTTTACACATTCCTATCTAATGCCCACCCTTTCTTCTATTACTTGTTTAATCATCGAGTGGGTATTTTGTTCATGAAGTGCTTGTGAAAATGAGGGTCTAATTGCACTGGTCAGAGCCAAGCATAGCACTGGCAGATAATTTGATGGTTCCAAGAGTAAAGGCATAGGGCCAGGTGTCTTAATCCTCACCCACTGCAGAAGCACACATTTCTCAGGATGGATGGCAGCAGACATCATTTTTCAGGTAGTTTTGCAGAACTGCTTTACAGTCCTGGCTCCTGCAGCCCCTCTCTCCCAGCTCTTCCCCAGTGCTGCTCTGCTCCCTCTGTGTAGCCATGAAACAAACCTGAACCAGGGAACTGCTCAGCTGAAAAACAACTGCTCCTTCTCCCAAGTTGTTTTTCAGAGGAGTCAGTTCCCTGACCCTGCTCACCACTGAAATGATCAGATGGGAGCAGAGGTGGGGGTTATTTATGCCAGATTAAACACCACAGTTGCAGAAGATTGAAACCTCAGGTTGTCAGAGCCAACCTCTGCATGACATGGAGACCTTAGAGATCCAGTGTATGGCTTTAAGTTGGAAGCTGTCAAAGTGCACCCAAACTATTAGAGATTATTTAAGCATGTGCTTAAATGCTTTTTGAACTGGGAATGATGGCTGTAAGAACTTTTGTAGCTTTTTGCTCCCAAACTCTTCTGCTTATGTGGAAAAAAAGATGAGATTTTTATGTGGGACCATTTCCCTTAAAACAGGACGTACTTTCCTATCACAAACGAAGTCAGCAGCGCCTCCCTCCTGGCTTGTATCTGGGTTACCTTAAACTCTGCAGTTCTGTGGATCAGATCAAAGTGCTTGTGCTGCAGAAGCTGCCCAATGTCCTGTGTCACGTCAAAATCCGAGACAACAGCAACATCTCCAAGTAAGTGCACATATAGATACATTTACACAGAGAGAGAGAGAGAACAGTTGTTTTAAGTTTGATCAAATGTTAATGCAAAAGCAATTCTGCAATTGCAAAATTCTAGGTGGCAGCACGGTTTGGCTCTGGTGTGTGGCAGAAAGGGTTTGGCTCCAGTGTGTGCCATCCCAGAGATGGCACCTGAGTTTTCCCAGCTAAAAAGGTGCACCTGAGTTTTCCCAGCAGCCTGAAGACCTATCCAGAACACATGGATAGGGGTGCATTGGTTTCTAAGGATGGTATTCCATGGTTATTCCAGTTCTGCACAGGAGTAATGACCTGTTCAGAAGATCGTAGCCTGCAGCCCTGACTCAGCCTTCAGTGGATTCAGTGCCACCCTTTCCATGGATTTTCACTGACTGTGGGGTGTTGGTGTGGGGAATTTTTCTGTTTATTCTCTTGTGTGATATCAGTTTTCTTCACCCTAAACCACAGCAAACACACAGCAATTGAAAACCATACTTATAAATGCAACCAGCCAGCAAACTGCTGTGCTCTGGGAAAGCCATTTTCCCCTTGTCCACTGCTTCCCTTATCCATTGGCAAGGGCCCCGTTTGTACTGCCTGGTCTTTGCCTAGTGAGTAACACATTTTACTGACGTTTTTCTGGAGCTTTTTAATCCCACATCATTTCAGCAACCAGGTGAGAATTTTGCATGAGAAAAAAGGAACGGGATATTTATGTAGACAACATAGATATCCAAAATGTAGTAGTGAATACTAACAACAATGTTAGAAGGAATATAAAGGCTAAGACTTCAGAGTTTATAGCAATCACTGACTCTTGAAGTTTAAGATCAGATCTTTATTCAGGAACAGATTATACCACAACTATTACTTGTCTTGTAGCAGGGTTTCCTGTACATTTTTTTTTTTTAATGTTTGATGCTGGCTGCTATTCAAGACTGACTACTGGGCAGAGTGAATTAGGGATTTGATCCAGAACTATGATTCCCATGTTTATCAGGTCTCAAATAGAGACATGTGGAGGAAAGCAGAAAGTTCTTTGACTGCAGTGAGCAGAAGATAGTCCTTCACAGAGATCAAATTTCCTCCTAATTGTACCAATTTCCAATGCATACTTTTTAAAATACTGTGGTAAATAGGAAATGAAGAATGTGAAAGAGAAAACCTGAAGTGAGAAGCCTTAGTGAAATATTTCAAAGGCAGTTGGACTTCCAGAGGAATGTTCAGCCTGATGTACATGTGCTAGAAAAATAAAACTATTCGAAGTTCAATCAAGATTGCACAAGTTTAGAATGTTTTGGTATATGAGGATTAAACGATCAACAGATCCCAAATGCACATACACTGAATTCCTGCTTGTGCCTTGAACTGTTGTTCTATTTCTAATTTTAACTTGACTCAACATACAGAGATGAGTGGGAATGGATCCAAACACTTTCTGGCTCAGAATCCATGGAAAGTATGGATCATACTTCAGACTGCCCTACTCAATTGTTCTTGTATGAGCTCCAGACAGCAGTGAAAGCTCTCCTCAAACAGATCAGTCTACCTCTGCATCAGGTATTTGCCTTTGTGGGATATATCACCTTTTTAAAACCCCATTCTTAAGAATGCGACAAAAAGCTACAAACTGTGTCACTGAGAAGTGGGGAATTCAATGTCAGGGTTGCAAGAAAAGCAAAGCAGAGAAGTTTTGTATTCCATTATTCTAAGGGGGAACATCTTCAGTAAAACATTCTTGTCCTGCACATGTAAACATTCAAAGATTGAGAGACAGATTTCAACTACCTGCTATTTTTTTCATCTTTTACCTCATTTGTGCTACTTCAGGCAGGTGTAAACAAACACTTTTTCACAAAAGTAGTAGTTTTGAGCACCTTCACCAAGCTGACAAAGAAAAAGAGGCACTTTTGCCGGCAAGCACAGCAAGTGACTGTTTTCTGGGAGGCTTTGAGTGATCCTGCAGGAAAGGCCAGGTAAAGACACAGCATTTTGCTGTTCTTTTGCCCATAGATGAATGTACCCCTTCTAAAACACAAAGTCCCAGATCTCCAGATTGCTATGGGTGAGGAGAGGTGTCTGGCTTCTGGCTTTACATTTAGGTACAAGAAATGCACATGCGAATAAATAAAGTCAGGGAGAATAATCTCTGATGTGAAAGACCTATGAAAAAATAAGCTAAGAAGTTTGTTTCTTGTTTCCATGAATTCCATTTTATTTTGGTCTGAAAGGGTAAAGAGGTCTTAAAGTAGAAGTAAATCATCTTTATATTCACTTCAAGGTCTGTTTGTGCAGCTAGAAAGATGTGGTCTTAAAATAAATTAATCTGGTACTACATTTCTTGATTTTGAAAGGTTTAGGCTTTGCTTTTAAAAAGGAATCCATCAGCGCTTCACCTTCTAGCCAGGGAAGAGCCAAGTAAGACTCAAGTAAATCCAAAATTAAGACAGATGTTGTGCTGCCTTGTGGTCAGTCAGTCTAATTCAATAGGGCTCTGTACAGGTCTCTATGTTACTGTATTTGCTTGGAGGTTATACCTTTTGTGCAACTTTTTTTTTTTTTTTTTCCTAGAGTTAGGGACTAAAATACTGAAATCACTGTGCAGTATGTTCCTGAGGCTACAGCTCAGCCAAGCGTCTGAGCTCATCTATTGTGCCTGAGAGATAGACATCAACATGACCTTGCAGTTAAACACAGATGCAAATGGTCTGATGGCTCAGCACCAAACTTTTATGTTAATGAATTACATTTTTAATTCCATGGATTTACTTATGTATTTTTATCATTTTTGTGGTAACCAGGAGCAGGGACAGTGGCACTGGGGCACAGCCAGGGCAGAAAGCAGTGCTGCACACAGCAGTTCTGAGCAGCCTCAGGCCACTTCTGCCTGGGCCATTTTCTCTTGCTGCAGCACTTGTTAAACCTTTTCAGTGCTGTGTTGAGGGAGAGCTGCATATTTCTCTTAACCAACCTTAAATTGAATCTTAAAGGGTTTTAATTGAATCCATTTTCATGTTTTCACATAATTATGCAATCATAATCTTGAAAAGCACATGGCATGTGATCATTTTCTGCCTAATAAGAAACATAAATGTTGTTTTCAGGGGGGTTGTGCCTGTGTGTGTTGTTTTAATGTGGAACATTGCAGCTTTAAATCTTTATTTTATGTAGTGACATGAACCCACATTTAGCCACCACCCCCCCCTCCCGCCCCAAATATTTACGTTTTATAAAAATTCCAAGCTTGATGTTGTGCAAATTTTCTTTAATGTTTTATATCATTTGGGGTGTTGTTTATATAAGTGCCATGTTGTAATTCTCTCCTATTCCTTCCCCCGCGCGTGTCCCTGTACAGGCTAAGCACTTCCGTCTGTACACACAGGAGGTGTTGGAACTGGGTCACAATGTCTCCTTTCTTCTCCTGCTCCCTGCCTCAGACGACGTCTGCACTGCCCCAGGACAGAATAATCCTTACACCCCACACTCAGGATTTCTTAACCTCCCTCTTCAGATGTTTGAACTTGGTATAGTAGCTTGCTTCTCCTAGAAATATTAACCCAGTCTCCTTATAATAAAATCACAAAGTTGTATCTGTTTTCCCCCTTGTCCCAGTGGAGAGTCAATAAATCACATGATGGCTTTGGCAACAACACTCCCTATAACGGTGTACAAGTTACAGAGGGAGCAGGGCGGTTAAAGCATTCACTGTAGCCATCGTTATTGAAATGCAAAGCAGAGAGCAAGGCCCACAGTTATCCACTATGTGTCTGTGAGCTTCTTTGCAAGATGATGTTCTTTAAAACACAGAACCAAGAGAAATTACACATGACACAGAAAGGCTGGAGTGAGTCAGGAGATGCAAAAAACATCTCTCTAACTTTGTCACAGGGATAATTGCTGCTTGTGTAATGGGGATTTATGCAGTTCCTGACTGCAGATTGTCCTATTCAAGGTCTGACTCCTTCACAGCTTTGTGAAAGGTCTGAATAGATTTTCCCACGTGAGGGACAACTTTTTCCCTTTGATACCTGGAAAAATGCAGGAGACTGTCCTATTGCTGTGGTGCAGCAAAAGCCTGCTGTGAAAAATGCCAAAGCACTGGACTTGAATCTCTTTCTTTGGAGAGCACATCTTGTGCTGTAGCAGATTCAGCTCTCTTCTTCCACTGCATTGCTGACTGGGCAAGAATTCCCCAAAACAGAGTTTTCCAGCTGTTTCACAGAAGGCATAAGATGCTTTAGCTTCAGGTCCTCTACTTCTCATTTCTTCTTCTTTGGTCCACAGAGAAAAGAAAAGGTTCCACATAAAAGCAGCTCATAAAGACTTAACAGTTCTTTTTAGAAAGAATATTAAAATGTGGGGGCTGCTGAGTCTTACACATCAGTCTGCTCTGTTTCCTTCTGGCCTGTAAAACTGGGGATCTTTCTTTCCTCTGCCTTGGAGAAAAGAGAAAGATATGAGCCAAAACTGATCGAATCAGTACACCAGAAGCCACTGCAGGAAAGGCCTTAGTGGCAATAGTGTCCCTAGTGATGTCCCTCTCAGGTGCTTATGTGATACTATTACCTTCCTATCTCCTGTGTGTCAGTGCCAAGCACTGCTCAAATCACTTATGTAGATTAGAGATTAATGGAGTGTCTTGCCTTGCCTTGTTTCTGCAGTCACAACTCATCCATGACCTACCATCCATCACCCAGCAACACAAATTTCATTTGGATCAGGCAGGAACACAGCACTGGATTTATGCCACATCAGCACACTGTGGCAGCTCTGGGGGTTTCTGTCCTCTTTAGGAGGACAGATGCCAGCTGAGATGCCATACAATCATGAGTGGAACAGCCACACAGTATATGGTGTAGTCTGCCAAGGAGAAGTGACCCCTTCAAAGGAAAGCTAATGTAATTGAATGAGAAGCGTTAGCTCAGTGCTTTGGGTCACATGGCCATGGCTGCAGTGCCCTAAAGCCAAACTTTTATCTTCTGATGTGCCATTCTGAAGCCTGTTGGCCTCTGAGTATGGAGAACATCATTTCTCCTGGTGAGAGGGGCCTGCTGCCTTGCTATGCAAATTAATGCACAGGGCATATTAAACTCTGATGCAATTAATCTCCTCATTAGAGGCTGTGCAGACTATTTGATTCTCATTAGGTGGGACACGGGCCAGGGGCAGGAGTGTCTCTCATTTCAGGGACACAGCCTGCATGTGTCTGACAAATCAATAGAGCCTGCATACGATGGTGTGGCACCGGCAAATATGCAACAGAGCCAACTCCCAGAAGGCATTCCTGGTGCTGCCCTCCCTGTTCAGCAATGTTGCTGCAGTGGGAAAGCAGTTCATGGTGGAGAAAACAGTATGGAAAGCTGAATTCTACTTTTGAGTGTTTTTTAAAGTAAGCAATCCTCTGGCCAAAGGCAGATGACGTTTCAATATGACTTATTATATATGTATTCCTGATGTTCTATAAAGTGACTGTGATTCACATCTCAAATATTAGAAGCTTCCATTCCCCATTAGCTGGTGGCTACCAACTATATAATTGCATAACCACAAAAGACTACGTTGAAGTAACATTTGTTAAAGTAACATTAAAGGGTCTGACTTAAAACCACAAAGACTCGAAACTTCAGCACTGGAGCCGAAACCGCGGCTGTAATTCACTCAAGAGTCCACCACATATGGCATATGTACTGGAAGACCACACACTATTCACACTGGATCCCTGCAATATCTAAGCATTGCTGAACCCAGAAGGTAGAATTCATTCTTTCATTCTTTTTTGTGAGATTTCTATGATCAGATTAGGCCTTTATTGTTAATGCTGAAAATGTTTCTGTGGATCTCTTAGTTCAGCAAATTCTTCTCAATTATTCTGATAAGTTGTTTGTAAGGGATAAGTAGACATGGGTTTCATTTCTTTTTTTTTTTATATATTTGCAATGAGAAGAATATATGCATTTTACACCTGGAACTCTCTGAAAAATACCCTGCCCAGTCCAGAAGAGCAGCAGCAGTAAATCCGACTGGCACTCCCTGCTCTAACAAGATCATGCTGTATGTTTGCATTTACTGCAGCACCAATGAATGGGGAAGTATTTCTGAAAACTTGCTCTCCCTCTGCAAGCTTCAGTATGTCTGCACTGCCATTTGAAGCGGTAACTGCTCAGTTTGCCTGAGCAGTGGCAGGTTCTGGAATAATGTAGCTTTAACACGCCAGGTAAATTAACATATGCAGAGCTCCATTGCACTGTAGCTGTTCTGTCTTTGTTATCTCTGGCAAAGCTTGGATAGTTCTGTGCTGCTCCAAAGTCAAATTACACAGAGCAAGAGGTCACATCTGAACTTGCTGTGTTACCCTTCTTCAGGAGAGTTCAGAGGATGATGTGTGGTAACACCTAAAAGAGTTTTAATTATTTTCCCCAAACTGTGATATCACTGCAATGCTTTTCATGCTGAGTCATTTACATTGAAGTTCCTGATTTAAGCCAGCATAGCCCCAGAGAAAGTTATCAGCCTTCAAAATGATCCTTTCGTTCTGAAACACTCAATTAAAAAGAAATAAAATATGAGTTTCATTTTCCAGCCATGTCACTACTTTCTTGATAAAAGAAATGATGAGCTATAAAAGCCTCAGAAACAGCCTTTCTGATTAAAGCTATCAAGGGCAAGATAGCCTCTGGAGCTGCATACTAAGGACCTGATTATCCCTTCACTTAGATATAATTAGAAATTACTCTTTTGAAATCAGTGAAGTTACAGAGTAAATCCAGTGTGAGGGAGAACTGAAGCCTGTATTATTTATTTCTATCTTAAAGAAACACATCCAGAGTTAGTTACTCTATTTAATAAAATTTGTGTTCTGAAAGCTAAGGATTTCATATTTCATAACCAGAATGTAACAATTTTCCTTTGCACTTGGTCTTTTCACAGTTCATTTTTGCTGTTACAAGGAAAAATTTATAAGCCTGTATTGCCGCCTTTCTGCTGTCATAGAGCTGGACTCTCTAAAAACCCAGCAGTCCCTGAGGGAAGCAATTTCAGACAGTGAAGTCGCTGCAGCCAAACAAAGACACCAGCAAGTTATAGACTACATACAGGTAATAGTCTGTTTCTGGCTATTCCAAGGAGATTTTAAGGTGGCTTTCTTAAAAATTGCATGGGGCTGTAATTTGAAATCTAAATGGAGAATTATTCACAGACATCATAAAAAGAGCAGTTGTATCAAAAGTGCAATTCTGTTTTTATGAAATTCAAACCAAGAACATGCTTTCCTTAGTTGTTGCTTTTATAGAAGGATTTTTACGGGTAAAATCAAATGACAGTTATACTAGACTGTTATAAAGAAATGTGTCAGTCTGCTTGTAAAACTCCCTCCCATCTAACGTGAGGTAAGCTAGCACCATGTCTGGGCATTCATTTGTGTAAGAGTTTTTCTTTGTCTATATGAACTGGGGACATTTTTCACCGTGATAATGTGGCAATTAAAAAAATAAAAATGAAAAATCAGACTAGGTTGTGGAGACAATCTCCACCAACAATATCACACTCAGGAACACAGCTCTGCATTTAAGGTGTCAAGCTGGCCCCACAAGCAGCTGTGAGCCTGGCCAGCACCATGCAGTGGCACTGCTTCAGTCCCCCAGTGCAGGAGGGTCACCAGTCTTACCATACTTGTCCAGTTTGCTTATTCTCTGTCCTTCATCCTGATTTTCCTCTGCTGTTCCCAAATTAAGACTTTACCTACTCAACTCAGGGCTCTTTGAACTACACTCCATTGTGCAGCATAGAAAAACCTGTCCTTTTGCAAACGATTTTGGCAATATTTATAGATAAAGTTCATGACTTTTGCAGAGTATATCTATAGAGATGGTTGATTGTCTTTCCACAAGAAAGATGCAAATAACTTTACAGCTTCTTAATATTCAAGCTATCTTCTGTTGGAATAGGGGCCAAGACATCATTTATCCCATTGACAAGATGTTTCACCCTCCACAGTTATGAACAAAAGGATAATATTTCTATTTCTCTCTGTTCTGCATTCAGGTCCCCCTTTGCCTTCTCCACTTGGAGCTTTTGGCAACCTGCAGCAGGGCAGAGAGGGAAGATCCATTGTACTTTCGCTCTCAGTCACCTCCCATTCTCACACTCATAAAATCTAGCTTTCTTGCAGTCTGCAGGAGAATTTGGAAAATTTTTATCCCTCAGATCAAACCCAAGCATTTGTATATTAATATGCAGGTACTGTATAGACAGTGCTGTGTTCCTCTTCTCTGAAGTGTTTTAGTCACATATCTACACTGGGAAAATATGGCAGA
The DNA here is from genome assembly GCA_013401135.1 of Cettia cetti. NCBI lineage: Eukaryota > Metazoa > Chordata > Aves > Passeriformes > Sylviidae > Cettia > Cettia cetti. The sequence goes on from VZUI01052986.1 coordinate 173,793, forward strand.
ACACTTTAAACTTCAGTGTTTTGTGCTGAATTATTGTGACAGTGTATTAGACTTGTCAGGTTTCCTCTCAAATGAAAACCAGCTGTATTCCACCTATTGGCAAACATATCTCTGCCCACCACATACCACAATCTTCAGTGGTGACCACAAAACCGCAAGAGCATTTGTGTGATCCCAGATCTAAGACAGTGTTGAAGTCACTACACAAACCAAACATTGTAAAAAGCAAGGGAGTCTATATAAATGCAGTTCTGAAAAGGAGTCAGAGGGCAACTGAAAAGTAAGAATTATTGAAAAATCCCGAACCAGAATATAAGGTACTTGGAGTCTACCAAAATGTTACAGAGAAAGGAAAGAAATCTACAGACACTGAAACTAAAACTGAAGTTAAGCTGTAATTTATATCATGTAATGCTTCAAATGTTCCTAAATTGTAAAAAAACCACAGTTCATTACAATGTCCTGCAGAATAGCATCAGTGGGAAAACCAACAGGATTTGCATTTTAATATACTGCATGCAGGATGGTTCTTGTTTCAGGTTGAGGGAGGATCACAGAAAGGATGTATAAAATCCCTAAAATCAAATAGGTGAGATGTTTGCTGACTGGAATTCTCTTCATGGAGCTACACTGAAGTCTTGAAATTATGCAGGATTATGAATTAATCTCTGAACCATTTGCTATTCTTATTGATGTATATTCTTAGCTCAAATTAACTCAGTGGCAAGGCTTGCACTGACGTCATTGGAGTTGGGATTTCACCTTTACATAAAAATGGCCATACTAGGTCAAAACCAAGATCCAGCTGCCCAGATATCCTGCTCCAACACAGCTCATCAGGAACTACCCCAGCAAATCTGGCACCTACAGCATCCCTTGGGAGTAAATTTCACACTTTGAATACGCACTTTGTGAAGTATCTCCAGCTAAGAGAAGTTGTCTTCAAATATCAGTCTGTAGGCTCTCTGATCCCTCTGTCACTCCCCTATCAGACAATTGTCACTGTATAGTACCCCTCACTTTTGCCTCTCCATTACTGACCCAGAACTCTCCCTGCATTCTTGCAGAATGCAGCTTGTGTAACTGCAAAACAGCTTCCCTCAAACACTGCAATATTAATAGGAAGCCTCACTTGAAATTCAGAACCTTCAGAAGGAAAAGTGAGAGGGAAGTTTTAGAAAGGACAGTGCAGCAGGAGAGTATTTACTCACAGCTACTCTCCTTTGATGGCTGCAACATTTGCTCAGCCATCAAAGACCTTGAATGGCTTGAAGATAATGTTAAAAGATGTTGAAAGTGTTCCATTATCAAAACACTCTTCAGACCCATATTAAACAGCATCCTTTCTCTCTGCAGAGATACTTAAACCTACATCCTGCTCTTGATTTAGGCACTTTTCTCTTATTGCCATCAACAGGCATGTGTTAGAACTGCTTTTGTGTAGATTTATACTTTTAAAATGTATGCAGACTAAAATAGTAAGGGAGAAACTTCAGTTTGGCTCATAGCTGTGCTTCTGCCCTCCATTAATGTATCCACACATGTGAATGTTCTTTGTTAAACTGAGCAATTGCTTTGACCTGGGTTTGCAAAGATGCTCCAAAAGTCCCACTTTTATTCCAGTACAGAATCAAACCAACTTCCAGGTGTGCTATAAACTGAAAAATTTTTACTCCATCAAAATATAATTTTCATTTTCTTTCCACATCAGACTTTAGGTCTGGATTCACCCCTCCTAACTACACATTAATTGAGGTACCTCTTAATCAAAATCAGTTCAGACCACCTCAATCTGAATGTTCTTTTGGGGGATCCTGATGCTCTCTCAGCCATCACTACAGACTTACTTGGGCACTTGAAAAAGTGCACACTTAGGTAGAATTAATACTCAGACTTAACTGTGTTTTGCCACCATTGTTTTCTCCACAGCAAATTGATGAGATCTGGAGGGACATGAGATGGATTACAGAAGCACTGCAGTATGCAAGATACAAGCAGCCAGCAGCAGGCCTGCCCATAAAGAAGCTTGTGGATCTTTCAGAAGAATGCTCTCAAAAGAAAATGAGCTCCACCTCTTCACATCTAGATTGTCTTCCTTCACCTCCCCCTTCCCCTGAGCCTAGAATCCAGAGGAGAAAAGCTGTGAGTGGTAAGAGAACTTTTCTTTGCTCACTGAGCACTCTTTGAACTCATTTTTAATTATAACAGTTCTTGTATGTCTTTTCCTAAAAGGAGCAAATTTTTCCCATACTTGTCAAATTATTTTAACAATCATTTTACCAATCATTTGCCACTCAGTATCCTGAGATCCTTCTATAATCTTTACAATATTTTTTTACTTTCAGCTACTCAGAATAACTGCTCATCATCAGCCAATTTTGTCACCTCACTGTTCCAGGTCATTTAATGTATGGGTTGGAAGGGACAAGTGCTATCACTGGCTTCTCCATGATGTCCAGAATTCCAGTAAAATCCATCCATGGTGAAAGCTGCTTGCTTCATTTTTTGCCTACACCAACAATCTGCTCTTTTATATAGAGGGAGCTTTCTCTTTATCCCAATTACAGCTGCAGAGCCTGTGGTAAAGAATATTATCAAAAGCTCTTCAGAGCTCTGACAATGGCTGTTTATTAATTGTACACACATTCAGAGTTTTATTAGACTGATGAGACACGAGTTGCTAGCAAAAACTATTGACCCATTCTCATCACTCATGAATCTATTATTCTTCCCCACACTTTTCATTAATTTAACAGAATCTAAATCAAATTTTTCCATAGTTTCCATTTGCCACCTTCTGTTTCTCAGGTATTACACCCATTTCCTTTCCAAACTTTGAGCGTTCCTCTGCTTTGCAGCAATTCTTATGCCCCTCTTGCTTTGTTTTGATAGAGCAAATTTTAGTGCTCATAGTCCAGCTTAACAGCAGTTTTCACACACCTCTCACAGTCCTCTGTGTTTCAGAGAAGCATTTTGAATTACACAAATAAGTACTCACCTCACTGAACATTATTACTTCTCTGCATAGCCAGATAATTAAACTGATTAAACAAATGGATCACAGCAAATAAGGATGAAGCAAATGAAACAGCAACAGCCATCTTGCTAACAGAACGAGGACTTTGGAGGAAAAAACAAACCATCGTTCTGCTGAGCTGTCTTTATGCAACAAGTAAATGAAACAGTAGAAAAAGCAACAGATGCTGCATTAAACTGTCATGACCATCATAGTAGTAATAATTTGGGGTGTTTTCAAATTGGCAGTTTTATACAGTTAAGGCAAATTAATAAATCTATTCTGATTAGATTTTATGAGGTTAAAAGAAAAGAAACCTGAAGGGGGTGGTGCTTTTCTTCACTCCATTATATAGTGGTGTTCTTTCTCAGCATCCCTCCCTGAGCTGTTTTTCCCCTGTATTACACACCATGAATGCAGAATAATCCTTAGCTCTGGCACAGTGCAAACTGCAGCTTTATCTTGTCCTGCACACCCTGGGTTCATTAGTGCTGGGCTCTATGGCAATTTACACAAGCTCCAAGTGACCAGTCAGCACTATTTATAAAATCGATGTCTAATTCCTGGAATCTAAGATAAACTATCCAGGGCAATGGAGCATCAACCTATTCTATCCCACATGCTACTATTTATTATCTTATTGATCCTTCTAAAACCAAAAGACAGCAGCAATTTTGGTGCCAGTGTGAGATTTGGTCCACAAATTCACATTTGAATTGCATGTGTCTGTTTTGGATTTGAACACACAATGTACCTGATGGCCAAAAGGGCAGTTTTCATTTATCAAACTCCATGTTGGGCCTTGAGCCTCTTACCACACTTATAGTTGCACCCTACTCACCGTTACATAGATATAAATCTAGAGTAACTTAACTGGCATCCTTATTAAAACTGAACCTGGATTAGAGATTTTCTCTCTCACAAATCTCCATGTCTATGAAATTTAGTGACAGCAAGATAAAAGAAAACAGATTCTCTCAAAACTTAATCCCAATTCAAATTCATTTTTTTTCCCTGTCTTTAACATAATAAATTAATTCTTTCTGGTTTTCCTAATATTGTCCTCACCTGTCTAACATATCCCTGATAAATCCTCCCTGACTGCCTTGGCCGTCACCTCAGCCTGTGGCAATTCCACAGAGGAAACACATATGCATTTCCAGCACTGGAGAGTTAAAATTAAGACAAAAAAGCTCATACATGACAGTTAAGACATTTCTCTGCTGAGCTTGTCTTGTGAGTGTTAACAAGTTCTCCTTGCAGACTCCCAGCCCTGCTCGGATGAGGAAGGCTGCTCTGAGGTGTTCCTCCCAACCGACAGCGACTACGACTCCAGCGATGCGCTGAGCCCAAGGGAGTTAGACCTGATGTACTCCTCATCCCAGGACATCTCCCAGCAGGCTGGCAGTGGCCTGGGTGGCAGCGCACCCAACGTGCTCCAAGCCCACGACATGAAGCCCTGCCTGGCACTGAGAGAAGGCCTGACAGAGTGTGGTGCATTGGACACCAGTGCTGAATGTTGCACAGAGCAGATGAGCAGTCTGACAATGTCAGGGCTTACACCGAAAAGTACGGACAAGTTTTGCAGCTCCAAGCAGCCACTGGGCTTTTTAGGGAAAAAAAAGTTGGGGAAACACCAACATTACAACTACTTCAGCCGGCAGCACCGCTGGCTGCGCGTGCACAGTGAGACTCAAGCGGGCTCTCTGTCAGAAGGTGTCTACACCCAGCATCTCATGAGGTCTCCAGATTTTTCTCAAGAACCTACCTCCTGTGAGCAGGTGAAGATTCCCATAGATGGGTCTCAGAGCACTTTTGTACCTCATGCATCCAGCCTTCCAGAGAATGGGAAAGGCAAGCATGAGGGACCAAGGCAGGATGTCCATAGGATACATGTGGAACCTTATGAAACAACATTTCTGGATGAAGAGGGCAAGTCCTGGGCAATGAGCACGGAGTCTGTAGAATACACGGATGTGCACAGTGCTATGCAACAGATCACGGGTCCAGAGGAGCAGTCGGGTTCTGCTGTCCCAGAAGTTTTCAGCAGCACTCTTTAACCCCTGAAAATCCTGAGATTTTCATCCTGAAAATCCTGATTTCTTTGACCCCTGAGAATCCTGCACTGCTTCCCATCACTCCGCATGAGATACAAGCAATGTGATTATAAAGGCCGTACTTTCAAAACCACTGGTAAAAATCCAGCTCCTGAAATGGCAACTTGTGCCACTCTAAAGAATTATAATTTTTTGACTTTATCACCAGATTTCTGGTCTCACAAAGGTATCATCTGTCATGAAGTGAGCATTATTATTGCTAGCATCTGCAGCTTTGCAGGTAGAGCCATAACAGTCACCACACAACAATGTGCAATTGAGTTATCAGGTTTTGCAGTCTCTTCACTTCCATGTTTCTCTGAGCATGCAAAACTGTAAGCATGAGTTGTTCTGCCAGCAAGTTAGCAGAAGTTGTAACATCCTTGGTGTCCTTATGTTAGAACTCTGTCCTAAAAGTCTATTAACCTGTTTCTCACCATGTCCCTCAATTTTTTTCTACTTTTCAGCTTTTCTTGAATGGATTTAGGTTGGATATAGCTCAAATGCTAACTGGTCTAGTAACATAGATAACCTAGATTTTCTAGCCACTTAAAGAAATGAAAATTCTTTCAATATTTAGAAAATGTAATAAACATCATCTCTGAATGCTGTCATAGCCTGATATAATTATCACAATTGTTTTTTCAGGAGCTTAGGTTTCAAATTATTAAAGTAACAAGTTATTTTAAAAGCTCAGGAGATGAACCTTTGAGGTCAAGGGTAGGCAGAATGAGGCCAGGTTCTCGACAAATAATATGCAGGACTAATGTGAAACTGAAGCAAAGTTTTTCTTTTCTTCTCTCCACTACACACGAGCACATTTTATTGTGTTGGCATCACTTTCACACACCCACTTGAAAGAAACAACCCTATTTTTATTCCTGAATATTCACCATAAACTCCAGGAGTATTTGATTACCATGTCTGAAGATACGATATTCTGGCAATTCAAATTAGGGAAGTTTGGGGTGCAGTTTGAATCTAAGATTTTTTTTCTTTGGGCCCCAAATAAATACTAATATGATAAGGAGGTTGGGATCTTGCTGTATTGTGTAAAGGCAAATTACAGTGAGTCAGGATTTTGTCCTTTGCAACCACAATAAGCCTTGGAGCACTACAGAAGAGGATCTCAAAGTTTAAATCTCTATTAAAAAGAACCATAACACTGGAGTCACCAAGAAATGAACTAATGTGTAGAGAAACCCCAGCTGTTGCACAAGCTTTAATTTTCTTAAACAGTTCTTGAAGTTTAATTTTATAGGCCACATTCCTGCTGGTTAAATTCCCTCACTCCGTGTTTGTGCAGCCTTCTACCTTTTGGTTTTCCAGCCTCCAGGTGGATACATTCTAAGGCCCCCAATAAAGAGATTTGAGTTAAATAGTTGAGTTTACAAGTCCTTGAGGTAAAGGTAAGGATTTGGGCCCATGATCTGTGATCCTTATTAAAATAGCACTTCCATAACCCCAGTGCTATTAAAATCCCTGTGAACTCAATCCATAAATTCAAAAATAAATGTTATTCACTATTTTATGCTTGGTCAGTATGTGGAAGCCAAGAAGAGTCTGTACAGTGATAGAAAGAGCAACAATTTTCTATAAGGGATTTACATTTGTAACTTCTCTTTTTGGGAGCAGGAAGCTAACTTTTTGCACCAAAAATACTCATTCATTACCTGATCCAAAGTGAGGATGGAAAGACTTCCATTCACTCCCACAGCGTTTGGATGAGAACCACACCAAAAATTCCTGTGGTTGAGAAGATGCAGGGGGAGCAGCAGTGTCAGTGCCCATTTGCAGCTAGAAGTGCACACATTGTATGGAACTGGGGATGGGGAAAGCCTGACTCACCACAGAGCCAAGAAGAGATGCCTGACAGTCACTGAGGACACTCACAGCTGGTTACTTTAGATTTTGTTTATTAGCAGAAGGGTTTTCACCAGAGAGAGACAAACAATGTAAAGCTCCTGTGCAGAACCAAAATAATTGACAGTTTTCCAGTGTCCAGCACCTCACCCAGGCTCCCTTAATCTGTTTTGCCTCTAAAGAAAACTACCATAAAGCTATTAAAGAATAAAATAGCCATACACTGAGGCCATATGTTTTTGCTGGAAGTGATGAGATAAAACAAGGTGTTCCTAAATGAAATCCACCTCACTTTGCTTTGGCTCATCAGGAACATTGAGGGCAAGAAATTGCAAAATCTCCAGCAGAGAGGCACACGCTGCTAGTGAGATAAGGATGTAAAAATCTCTTATCTGCTCCTACTGCTGGACCTTTCCAGAAGCAGTCATGTATCTAATGAAGGACTGGATTCTTTACTTGTAGGAAGGCCTTGACTTCATCATAAACTTTGGGCTGAGATGAAATTTGACTCTGGGGGTGCAAACACCAGCCGAAATTTATCCTGTCTTGATTTTAACCTTGCTATGGAAGTAGTGTTTAGATGATGCCCAGTGGGATGTGCTTCCTTTATCTATTGCCTACAGTTCCAGGAACTTTAATAGTCAAAGTACTAATTGATAGATCTGGGTTTAAATACTTCTGGCTATAAAGCATTGACTTATCTTCAGGTAAAAATACATGTTCTTTGTTCAATATCTCTACCTATTTTGGGTCTCCTTAAAAGAACAGTAGTGAACACCCAGAGATAAATATAGTAGAAAGCAGCACTTTTCAAGTACTGCCATAATACAAATCACAGATCTGCAGTTCTCTTAGGAATACCACACACACATTTCACAAGCAACTTCAGCAATTGAAAAGAATCCTGGAAAATGCACAGCACACAGCCCCACTCCATAGAGTGTCTCCACCAGTAGCTCTTCTGAGTAGAGCTGAGTAAAGGCTCACAATCAAATTAAAATTAGGAATCCAGAGCCTTAATTACTGGGAACCCTTTCTCCAGGCTGAGAAGTGCTCCTCTAAGGATTGCACACAGCTGGGCAATGCCACAGCTCAGAGCCTGCACCACACCTTCAGTGGCCAGCAGACAACTCATTCAAAGGAGCCTGTGCACACTGCATCAGTGGGTACTTGGGCTTTGCAACTTCTGGGTATCTCTTACTCATCCATCTTGCACCAGAACTTCTGTCCTGCATTTTTCAGGGAGTATATTTTCTCCTGGGCTGAACCCAGTCCCTCCTATTTCTAGCTATAACTTGGACTGGCTAGAAAAGAATATAGTGCTTTAATATTATGACTCCATAGGGAAAAAAAAAAAAAAAACCTCCCTGTTCAGTGGTCTCAAACTTTTCTGTTTCTGCTGGTAGGAAGTGAGATAAAGGCAAACTGGAAGGTTTACACTCAGAATTCCTTGCATCCATAGGAAGGCAGGCTGCACAGGGACAGTTTGTCTCAAGACACCTGTGGCTCAAGCATTTATTTCCCGTGCTTGTATTTTTTACTTTGTTTTAGGGACTAACTAACAATTGGATTATTTACACAGTAAGACAAAAAAAAAAGCTATAAAATAATGCTTTTAAATATAGACATTAAAGGAGGAGAGGGGAGATGGAATATTTTATCCCAAATATTCATGTGTTTTGGAAAAAGATGGTGCATCTTTAAATTCTCCATGGTATAAAGAAATGCATTAAGTTGCTGGTCAACTCTTTCAAGGTGTTTAAATGCACGGCTTGTGACTGTTACCTAAAATTTCAATACAGCCTTACAAACAACAAGGGCATAGTGTACTTGAAAATAAGGTACATAGCTTGGAAACTTTCTCTGAATTTCTCTAAGGTGTTGAACTTTGCCATCAGCAAAAAGTATTTTTAGTAAACAGACCCTGAATTTTCAGACAATGGAGATTTCATCAGGTTGGGTCTCTGATTTTTCAACTATAGAAAAACATAAAGTAACTAGAATGCTTTATTTGTAAGTACAATTTATCTTTTGATTGCATGAAGTGGAATTCATAAGGCTGAATCATGCCTAGAAGTGAGAAGGGAATGGCCCCATATATTCTTTGCAGAGAGGCAGGGCAGCATTCCCCAAGGTAGAACCTGGCACACCGGAGCTGGCAGCAGGGACTGGCCAGCATGGCACCCACCCTCCCTGGAGCAGCCCCCAGAGCCCTCCCTTGGCTTAGACAGTTCTGCAAAGACAGAAAGAGTCATCTTGTTCTGATCGGGCTCTGGAGCAGCCCATCCACCACTGCTGGATGCTGAAGAGGTCACCTCTCCTCAGTGCCAGTGTCTGTGAGCTCTGACCAGCAGCTGGTTCTCAGCCTGGGTTTTGGGGTGAATAAGAGCCAGGCTGGAATTCCTTCCTCAGTCTTTTCATGCCACAGCATCCTGGGCAAGATTCAGCCTTTACAGCAGTCAGCGCACAACAAGGGAATGTGTTACTAGGCTTGGCTGTCACTAGGCTACAGAAAAGCACCGATGTAGCTTTTCAAAAAACTAGGAATAAACTTTTTATGTTTATTGTTATTTTTATTTTCTTTCTTGGAAAAGCTATGTGAAACTGATCTAACCTCGGAGAAGTTGGTGTGGCACTACTCTACCTTAGTACTGTGAATTGTAATAACTTATTAAGCAGATTTGAAACTGAACGCATAGAGTTTTTGTGGTTTACTTTATGTAAAGGTCTGTTTAGGCACATCTTCTTATCCTTGAGCCCCACTTCAGGTTCTTTTGCACCAGTCTAAACCAGTAGTTCCACTGAAGCTGGGTCAGGTACGGACCACGTACAGACCTGCACACCCTGACACACAGTTCCGTATCACCTGAGACCTGGACCAGTGGAGTCATCATGAAAACAACACATTTATGCTGGTGTAAAAAATGATGTGTGTAAGGAAGACAAAAGGGGTTTGATCTCAGAATATGCCCCTGGAGGTCACAGGGATAGCTCAAGCCAGGCTCAGAGAGTGAGCCCACCATGCTGTGTGACACCAGTTGTACTGGGGGGAAGTCCTCACTGCATAACTCACTATTGCTCCTTATAATAGGGACCAAATTTGTCTCCCATGTTATGCAAATGAATCCCCTTCTGAATGCAATGGGAGTTCCAGTCATTTTGCTGATAAAAACAGACTTAATAGGGGTTATTGGGGATGTGGGGGAGGGGAAGAGGGGTTGTTTGTTTTTTCCCCTCCGAGAAACAGTAATTTAAGTGAAATGTGCGAGGCAGTGTTTAATTGCTTCCTTCCTTGTTTGTACATAGCAATTTGGCTGTTTATTGGTTGTCTTTGTTCAGATTTTTATTGTACCTTGTTTCTATATATGCAACCAAGAGTATGTTAAAGTTTAAATTTTGGTACAAAAGAATGCACAATTTTATGTGCTCTAAAACTTTGTAAGTATATCGATGAAGAATGTGTGCTGTGCTAACTGTGAGCTTGGAATTGACACAACAATATTTTCATGCATATGTACCTGTGAATGGCTTGAAAAAAATCAAAACATATATTGAGGATGGCCATGAGCCAAGAGTAAATGAGTGCCGTATGACTCATGCTTCTTTAATAATTCCTGAAAGAGGCATGAATAGTACATAAAATAGACAATAAAAATAATTTTCAGGACTACAAATATTTTTTTATAACTTCAGATATTAAATACTATTTTAGAAAAAAAAGATTGGTTGGTAAAAGAAAGCTTAAGTTTATTTGAGTGAATCATTGTCATAAAAATGTTCTTAACATAGATTTTTTTGTTTGATCTAATATCATTGAAACTCAGCCCTTTCAAGATTTAGAAGACTTGAATTGCTCTTGCATTCTTACCACTCCTGTGATCTTTTAAAATTATGCACTTCAAGTCTTCTCCCTCATTAACAAATAAATGCTGGTGTGTACACTTACATGATCCTAAATACCACATGCACTTGTGCATAATCTCTAAACAGTATTTCTTGAAAAATATTCTGTTTGACCATCATTAAGTGCCCCCATATGTGAACTTTACAATCCCTGAAAATCTGAATGTAGTTTGTGTTTCTTCCTGAATTCCTTTATTTTTACTGGAAAGTGATTTTTTTCTAAGGCCAAGCTTTCAAATCTGATCTCCAAATCTTTATTTTAATTCAGAAACCTGAATGAAATAGGCATAGCTTCCAGGTTTGTGCGTGAAAATACCCTCCCACAAAAGACAACAGAAATGGGAGGGTTTTTTCACATATTCTTGTAGACAAAAAAGCAAAGCAAGACACTTCTAATGCAGTGTAGAACTGTGTTACTGTATGTAAGCAAGGGAAACAAGAATAACTCTGTTTTGAATGCTAAAGTCAAACTGGACGAGTCCTGCTCTGGGTCACAGTTTACCTGCTTTCACAGATGGACAGGTTGCTAAATGTGTTTTAACAGATGATGCCATAACTGGAGTAAGTGACATGGCCTAGGTCACACAGCTTGTGGCATAGCAGGGACACAATTTCCTGGTTAGCATCCTCCCAGCATCATCACCCATAGCCTGTGCACAGGTGCATGTGGAAATGTCCACGGTGACCGTGGTCTGCGTTTCAGCTGTGACACCCCAACTCAATGCAAGCTTCAAAAATAATAGCGTGCCACTGGACTGATACTGGATATTTTCACCCATGGAAAATATTTTAACCAAAACACACCCAAAATGGAGTTAAACAGCAGAGCAAAATAACTCTCAAAATGTAAAATAAAATCTGTCTGTCATTTCTACTACCTTGATTTTTAATTCCAAAACATTAAGATTGGTACTGCATTTACTAAATTAGTAAATGAAAAAAAACCCAAATGCAAGAATTAGTAATGTATAGTGATCTAAGAAATTAACTGGGGAAAACACTGCAGGACAAAGCAGGATTTTTGTGTGCATGAGCTTCAGTTCCTCTGGTGCATTTTGCATGTACCATGCCTTTTTGGAGCCTGGTTGTTTGTATGTTTTGCTTGCCCCGAGCTGAAATTTCTCCTTTCTCTCAAAGATCAGTGAGTAAGCAGTGCAGTTCTCCCAGACGTTTCCAACACGTCTGCCATGAAGGACAGCGCTGTTCTGTACCTGCCTCTGTGTTCTCTGCTGTTTTACTGAAAAGCTTTTAAACCAACTGCAAAGAAGTTACGAACTTTTCTGGGCATGTTTCTGACTCGCTCTTCTGACAGCAAAAGATACCCATTTCACTGTTCCATTCCAGTGTATTGACCTATATAAACTCTCATCTCTCTGAGCAAACTATTAACTTATTTTTTCATTCTGCCTTTAAATAAAAGCTTTGGGTTTTATTTTGGGTTTTTGTTTGTTTTTGAAAACACACAAAACAATCCTAATTTATAAACTTCACTGTTCTCTTCCCCAGGCTGCTCTTCTCCTCCCCAGAAAGCTTTTTTTCAATCTCTCTCATAAAACAAATACATCTTTTAGCAAAAGGCTATAAAAGTGTTTCTATTTTCTTATAGTTTTTAATTAATAAATATTAATTGATTAGTCCTAATTAATCAGTAGGACTTCATTCTCTTACCTGTGAGAGCAACATCTTTTTATTCTGACTGTCCAGTTCATCTTTATTATACCCAAAACAATCAGGTAGAATCATCCACTCTCTGCTCACACACATACTCAATAACAGAAATAATAATAATAAATGGAGCAGCAACTTTTATTAAAAGTAAATATATATGCTTTTTCTTGACATATCAAAATCACTGAATTTGGTGATGTCAGCATTTTTTACTGAATCAATGTGATATTTTCAAAACAGATTCTTTCAAACTTTCAACCAAATTTTATTTCTCAGGGCAGAAAAAGGCAATGCCAAATGTTCTGTCTGGCACTCTTTGTTATCACTTTCTTAAAATCTGGAAGCAAAATATTTCAAGTATAGATGCCTTAAGTGGTTATAAATAAGTCTGTAAGAGTTGAAACACCCTCTATAACACCAATATCTGCCTCTGTTGCTGATTTTAGTGGCATTTGGGAGTGCCCCTCACTTCTGAAAACTGGGCATTTTGTTGAAGCCCTTCATCAGAGGAACATGTTCACATGCTCCTGTTCCCCTCAATGATGGTCATTTCTGGACCACAAAAGATTTTTCCACCTATGTGGGGGCTCTTCACAAGAACCTTCATGGCCTTTATCTTTTCCCATATTGCTTTTTAAAATACTCGAGAAAGGAAAATGTTGCTTTGTTTTTTTCACTTATCTTCTCTTCCTGAAATGGTCACAGAAAGGAGCTAAATCAGAACTCGGGCTCAAACACTGGAACACCCAATTCACACGGCTACATGTGCTTTGAACCCAGTCACAGCAGAACAAGGATTTTTTCAGGCTTTCTTCTGGGGCACACTTGCTTCTTTTCCCCCTTCTGTGCCTTGTAGTTCAGCCCTGATCCCCTGCTCTCTCGTGGCTCCATCCTGATCCCTCTCTTCCTCAAGTCTGAGTCACAAGAGCAACAACCCTGCCTGCTCCGACCTACTCAGTGCCTCAGCTGTTAAGGTAAAGCCCACGCTCCCAAGGGACTCACGTTTGAGTACAACCCCAGGATTGTCAGGGCTCTGGCTGGCAGTGCTGCCGAGGGGACAGTCTAAGGCTCTATTTTAATCTTCTGGAGCCTAGCCAAACACTGGAACGGAGCTGCCAGCACGAGGGGGGCCCTCCTGCTCACTGTGCCTGACCTCCCATCAGGAGAGGTGCTGGTGTGTTCCTTCTCAAACTACTAGGGCTCATTCATTGCGCCTGACCTCCCATCACGAGTGCTACCAGGGATCCAGCTCCGACTACTGGGGCTTAACCCTGGCCCGGCTCCAGCACACGAGCCGCACGCTGCTTGTCTCCAGATGTAAGATGCACTGAGCATAACTCCAGACTCAGCTGCAAACGCTGTTTCAGGTACATTGTAAAGCAGCCACCGAGCGACGCCGGCCGTTCGTCCTGCCTTAGAGAGCTGGGTGCACTCCCACACGCTTTTTCAGCTTTAGTTTGGGAGGATGCAAACCAGCATCTCACGTGTGTTTGTGGTCCCAGCCTGAGTCTGTGCCCTGCAGCTGGTTCTGCAGCTTGGCTTCAGATGCACAGTCCTGTCCTGAGTCACACTGGCTCCACAGCCCGGGGACGACAGACCTGACTGTGCCACGGGCCAAACCCCGTACACAACTGCAAAGCCGAACATGTCTTTCCCTTTCCTGGATACCCGGAAAAGGAAATTTTACAAAAGCCCTGGCAGGGTGATGCCCAATTTTGATGCTCAGCACTGCAGACCTCTCCTCCAACACGGACAGCAAAGCACAGTAGCGCTGCCCGCCTGCCTTACTCCTGGTTTGCCCGGAGTGCAGGACACCAGGCCATCCTGGTTATCATTAATCACCACATCACCCTTTGTGCCAACGTGACACCCCTTGCAACACTTACTTTTCATTGAAGAAGAAATGTATTTTTACCAGTCTAAGTCAGTGTGTCCTAATTAACTCCAGTGACGCCCGCCGGGTCAGCTCTAAGAGCCGCACAGCTTTACACCAGATTTACACCTCGGCAGCCCGGAGCCTCTGATGCCGCTGCGGTGACCGAGCCTGCGGCAGGGGGAAAAGCTTTGTCCTGAGGAGGCTCGGGTGAGGCTCGGTACTGGACACGGGCTGAGCCCGCCCTTCGCTGCCCCGATGTCCCGCCTGTGTCCGCTGTGGCACAACCCGGGGTCTGATCTGTGACTGGCGTGGGACAGCCCGGGGGCCACTGCCCGTGCCATGCCCGGTACGGGCACAGCTCGAGGGTCGCTGCCCGAATGTCCCCGGTGCCGCCGGACCGTCCCGCCAGTGTCCCCTCACGCCCGCACAACATGGCGTCCGGCGGGCGCCGCCGCGCCCCCTCCTGGCCAGCGCTGGGCAGTGGCGGCCCGGCGGGAGAGGTGCCGCCCTCAGGGGAGCGCCTGAAGGGGGGATCCCCCAAAAACCCCACACGCGAGTGGGATCCCAACGCCTGCCGGTGCTTCCCGCAGCCCTGCCCGAGGCCCGGCAGAGCCCTGCCCCAGTCATGCTGAGGCTCATCCCGCGAGGATCGCCATCGGCGGCCGCCCCGTCGCAGGTGCTGGCGCTCGGGGCTCTGAGGTGAGCGGTGGCCGTGGCACCGGTGGGATGGGACAGCGGCCTTGGGCGTCACACACAGCGTCAAACGCAGCCTGAACCCCCCAGGACACGCAGCCACCACCACCAGCCTTCAACTCTGTACAGGACTCTCTGCACTGCTCTGGGCCGAAAAAGGTTTTCCAATAAAAAGCGGTAAGAAAGCACAACTCTTAAGTCTGGGAAACAACTGATGTGTGAAAACTTGCAGGCATTGTTCTTAGCGGATGAGTTTTGGCAGCTGTGTGTCACCCAGGCTCGGGAAGATGGTTAGCACAGGGATTCTTGGCAAAGCTGAACTCATAAAGATTGCTCTGTTTGAGTGATTGCATCACTGCAGGTTCCCGAGTGACTCCAAACTCAAGATGTATATTTTAAATCTCCCCTGCTGTTGCTGATAATTTGTTCCATATTTACCATATTACTTAGGATTTGCAAATGGGGCGGGGTTTTTTAGAACATAAATGTTAATTGAATTAGATGGCCATAGCCACAGCAGGTCAAGCTCATCCCTGGCCCCTAATGCCATGGCAATCCATGGGTTTAACATTCAGGGTGAATTTAGTACTATTGACTTTCCCCCAACATTAATCCATGGTACTTGAAAAGAGATGGAGCTGTGTAAACTCAGATGGTAACAATTTCTGATTGAGCTTTGTGCTGGCTTTGGGTCCCAAGGTTTTCAAAGGATGAGGCTGTTGAAACTGTATTGCTTGTTCAAATTTATATTGCCATCCATACAAACAGTTCTGGACTTAGCCAAAGACCACAGTTCTTGTATCTGCATCTGTCAAGGTAGGACTTGGGTAACAATGTTGATAAAATAAAAGGCTTAATGCAACAAGCTTTTAAAAGCACATTTCCTCAGCTGGGGTTTTTATGGTAATGTTCTTCCTTAAAATCAATCTGAAAACTCCCGTTACATCAGAAAAAGGAGCAGCTCAAAAGGACATTATCTCATGCACTGGTGTCTTACATCCTGCAGAGATTGCATCCAGTGTCCAGTATTGCATTGTTAAAATCATTTCATAAAATGACATTTAAGGTGCCATAGTTACCATTTATGGATAGAATATCCTTTACCATGTGATGACAGCTTTCACTTTGGATTAAGTATGGAGTAAATAACATCTGCACTGTTGGGATGTGCAAGCTGATGGGAGAGCCATTGTTTCTGGGACAGCTTTTAATTTTGCTTTCAACCTGCTCTATATTATTTGCTAAATCAATTTACAGAAAAAAAAATCAGTTCAATCAATGTTGGGGAAAAGGTACTTTAGTTTTGGCAATTAATTTTAAAAACAAGCTGAAGATTCATTTCAGTGAGAGAGTCCAGCTGTCATGAGCCTCAGCTACGTGATTACAGTCCAAGTAGACAATAATCTAGTGTTCAGTTTTCATGTTAAAAGCCTCATTTGAAGTATGAAATTAATGTCTTTTCCTGGTATTTTTTCTTGCTAGATGTCTCCTCTATTTGTGGTTTAACCAATTATTTTAACTTCAATTCTTTGCCAAATGACCAGATTTATCACATACAGATCCCTATTAATGCACATTAATGCAGGTAGCAAAGTATTTCATCCTGCTCTGGAAGTTAAGACTTCAGAAAGGTTCAAAAGGATCAGTAAGGGTTTATAAGAATGATTCAGGGTTTGGAAATCATACCTTAGAGCAAGATACTTAGGCAACCCCTTCTAGTTCACTTAACCAAAAGGTGACTAAGCTATTAGTTCACATCCTGTTCAGTCCAGGAGGAGGGTTTGGATCATAGAGTTGTCCTAACATGGACAAGAAATTCCTTTCTGAACCCCAGTGTCATGGTACTGGAGCACTTTGGAGTGAAATAGAGAGTACAGGTCACTTTTAGAGAAACTTGCTGAATTATTGATTTACCCTTTGCACTCTTCAATGTGAAATTTGTGTGGAAAGAACCAAATGTCCTCATCCTGCTGTACATTGGTGGACATGTTTTCAGCACAATTTAGCCAGCATTGCTGGTGTCACAGTTAATATCTCCTGTGCTTTAATCCATACAGGAATTATTTTGGTCTACATTGTTAACCAGTCTGAATAGCCAACATGTGAGCAACCACCAAAGTGAGGCATAGTTTTAGCCTCGATGTGATGCTTTCCAATTTATTATTAGCTTCATATTCTGTGGCCTTTCATAACACACCGTCTCTGCCCTTTTGTAATAAAATCAACAGCTGTGGGGCAAATGGTTTAGTGGGGCTGCAGCTCTTCCTCCATGGCTTTTGTGTCCCTGTCCTGATGACCAGAGGTGTCTGGAGGGTGCAGAGAGCCCGGGACTGTAGTGCACCAATACCTTTCTGCTGCTGCCCCGGTTTGGGGCAGAATGGGGTTCTCTGCTCAGTCAGGTTGTCATCACTCAGCAGGTACAGTTGCCCAGATGCTGACCTTGCTGTCTGTGCAGTGCCCACCCAGCTCTCCATGCTAACTTTTCCCCAGTTTTTGATTTGTCAATCTACTGAGACCTCTGGAAAGGACATCAGAAAACTATTGGAAGTGTGATACTGACTTCAATCTTCCAGCCTGACAAATACATAGCTCTGGTTCTACCCTGTGCCCTCAAGGCTGGTAAGAAGGCACAGATTGAAAGTGCAAGTTAACATACTGTGAAGGTTATTTTGGTATGAATAGATGGGGGCATGCATCACACGTAGGAACACGGAGGCTATAAAATAAATAAATTGGGACTTTTTGCATTCAGTTCTACTGAAAACTGGGACTGAACTTCACTATTTGGAAGAAATGACAGATGCTGGAAGTTGAGTGGCTCCAATAGGGGTGTTGGTGCTGGGAGATGAGCAAAGGTAAGACCTGCCTTTTTGGATGCAGCTTGGCAGGAGTGAAAGTTGACAGAGCTGAGCCAACAGTGAGCTCTTTAAAAATCCCATCCTTGCCCTTTGAGTTTTCTGGGTACTGGGTTCCCTCAGGCTGTGTGACTTTACACAGCAACACACCTTTAAGTACTTCCGTGCTGGGTTTGAGTATTGGCTCATGCTCTTCTTCAGTTGCCTGTGGGCAGGTTTATAAATTACGTGCTTTCATTTATGTGGTTTCTTGAAATATGCTTAAACTTAGGAGATATTTAGTCAGTATCTTTGCGTCTTTAAAAACATTCTGCTATAACGTTACTCATATATTAGCTTTTGGGTTTTACAGAACCTCTCCAAAACCTCTTGACTAACAGATCTGCAGTAAAGGTCTGCTGGCCACAAAGCCCACTGTACTGCTGCCACCATGTGCTGCTTGTCAAGGTGCCCCTTCTTTCCTGGTTCATCAACTGAACATTGTCGGCAACAGTGAGCAGTTAAGTAGCTAAATGTCTATTCAAAGAGGGCCTGCCAAGTTATCAGTGCAGGCATATTTTTGTAAAGAAATATGCAGCTCAACCTGTGGTGGCCATTGAGAAGCTGAGCTGCAAAAACATCAACACCACAAGGACACAATATTTTTCTCCTGATTACAACACGCTCATTTATTTTGGAATTCTTATGCCAGCTGAGGACTCCAGAGCAGTGACAGTAGAAGAGTTGTCCAGATGCCAAGGAAAAGAGAGAACTGTATATGCACTCCTGTCCTGAAATGGTAGAGGGCAGGGAGAAAAGCTGGGTAATGATTTGAAAGAATGCATTCCCATAAACTTTCCAAGAGAATCCACAGATTGCTCCCACAACAGATACCTGCAATACTTTGAAAATATTTACAAAATCCAGATGATTGCTGAATTCCATGGTCTTCCTGTATCCTTTGCAGAGATCTGCAGATTCAGAACAACCTTTCTATTAAGATCAAGATAAATTATTGCCTTTCAAATTAGCTGAGAAAGCCATCACATAATAAAGTGATGGTGATGGGAGCAATCCCTGTGCTTAGGGCCAGAAAGATAGTGGGCTCTGACATCTGATCAGGGTGGCCAAGCAGCAGACAAAGAGTAAACAAATAACTATAATAGAGACTTTGTTTGGGGTTATGTGAAAAACTCAAATCACTGTGTCTTTCTATAGTATGTGTAGACAGGTTTTTCTAACCTTTTACGATGGTACCATTTCTGTGTGGAGACAGCCCCTCCAGGTCTCAGCATTATTTAAAACTTTTAAGTTCTCTGGCAATTCACAGCACTAACTTTTTGATGTGTCCATCAAAATGTAGGGAGCACAGTCTGTATAGCCTCATGCAGAGGCTGTGCAGAAGTTTCTCCTGGGTAATATCACAGAATCTGTTTTTAAGCCTTCTTTTAAAAGGCTTTTTTTCTGTTTTATCTGGAAAAACAAATTGAGCATAGGTGCTGAGCTACAGGTGTGCTGAGGCAAACCAGAAGATGGTTCTGTTTCATTCTCTTCCTTCTGTCCTGCCATCTGCTACCTCAAAGGTTTAACTTACTCTATAAATTTTTGCAGGAACAAGGATGCCTTTTTCTTACACATTTGCACAACAGCAAACATGACTGGTCCACATCCAAGCTTTTAGGTAGTATGATAAAATAAATAACAAATCTTTCAAAGGTTATCTTTTTTTTTATACTGCCTTGATCATCATGGGTGTGATGTTGTTTTATGGCTGGAGAATCAAGACATGGATGGTCTCCAGTCAAAGTTATCAAGTATCCCCTAATTGTGGCTGTGCTTATTCAAACCACCTAAGAGCTGGTATTTCATACCAGGATTTTGTGTTCAAAGCCCAGTTCCAGTTGGTTTGCACTGCAGCTGTTGTGAATGCACGCCCTGCTATGAATGGAGCCCAAGTGAGGCTGCATAGCTTAAGTGTTGTTGAAAATGAGACATAGACATTAAGTGGCCATCTGTGGAAAGTTTTCAGTTGCTTTCATGCTACTGCACTGGGATTCGTGGCAGAACCCAGGGAGAGAATTCATTTTGCTGTGATGATGTTCACTTCCTGCAAGTGCTGCCTTTATCTTACTGCAATCTTCTGCTTGGGTCAGATCATCTAATTACTGTAACAAATCAGGGAGTCCTGTTTCTGCAACAGTTTCCTTTCACTGTATATCCATTGTCAGGTGCACCAGCACCAGTACAGAGGTGAAAAAGAAGTCCACATGCTGACTGTAGAAAGAAGTGAAGGGAACAAATGGCACTTGCTCAAATAATGAAAAGCTGAAGCATGAAGTGAGAACAATTCAGGGCTGCTTCTCAAACAATAATGGCACATGACAGAACATGGTCCAGTATCAAAAATGTGCTTCCTCCACACCAAGACAGTTCAGCTTCATTCCTTTCTGTATCACACTTTTGACTAAAGGTAGTTGAACCACCATCTATCCCCAGGGTGGGTATTTGCAAAGCAGAGATAAAACAGTGAAAAGTATTACAAAGGCAACAATTATATTTCTAATGGATGAGTAACTTCCACTGTAATGAAATCAGAACAAGATATAAAATCCATGAGGCCCTGTGGTCTACCCCTGCCAACATGATACTCTACAAAAGATAGGAATTGGTCCTCTTCTTGGTTTTGCTGTTTTGTGATCTTGGGCGAGCTGATTTGCTGCTTTACTTCCTTTTATGTTCTCAAATTTTGTCTGTGCTATCTGTTGAGATGATCAAGAATGCACACCCTGACCTGCTGTTCAACACATGCCCAACACCCACTGGAGAGGGATCCTGGTTACACTGCACTGACATTCACCTGATACATTTCACTGGAAGAGCATAGTGGCAAGAAGGACCTGAAGGAGCTGAACTCAACAGAATAATCACTGAGCAAACACTGACTATTCATAGCATGGTGCAGAAAATGGACTGGTTTCTATGAAATCTGTTGGATTATTTTACCAATGGCTCTGATAATAAATCTCTTCACAACACTACAGCTGTCCTTGTATACTACTGTATACATGTTCTTGATGTTTTGGAAATTTTCAAAGCAGCCTTTTCCAGTATTCTCAGCCTGTTATTACAATAGCCTTATCTCCTTGTACAAAATGCTTCTTTGTCTAGTGAATGATTTAATAAAACCAATCAAATCAAAGTCAACCTTCATTATGAGCAGCTGCACGTGGCACTGCAGGATTTTAAAGCACTGACAGGGATTTCAGAGCTCAATTTTCACTTCTATCATAGATTTGTGCAACCATCTCTTCAGGTGGTTCAGATGGTGACTGGCTGCACCTCTGTCAGCAATGAGCCACGCAGCCCAGGTGGAGAACAGTCAAGTTGTCCTGGGTCGTGGGAGTGAGGGTGAGATGGGCTCCTCTAGCCAATCCAATCTGCCTCTTCCCTCTTGCCACTGGTTTGAGCACATCAGGGTCCTACTGACTTGATAAACAGGACCTATACCAGGACAGTGGTTCAGTGACAGGAAGCTGTTCTGAGGGGTTTGTTCCTCTTGGGCTTTCATTGGCAGCATCCCTGCTCAGGATGTGTGTACAAGCATGCGCACTCCCATCTGCTGCTGTTTCATCAGCTAGGCAAACAGGGATCTCGGAGAATCAAGAGGCTCAATTGCTCTTTGTTGCTGCCTTTTGGAAGGCTCTATTGCCCATTAAAACACATGTGAGGATTTTCTGTCACTTCACAGGCTTCTTGAATTAAATTCCGTCCAATGTCAGGATCCAAGCTGCAGGTTCAGGCTCTTACCTTTAAAATCTGTGCATTAAGTGTCTCGTATCTTATCTGGTATAGCTGTTGAACTAATCAGAATGAACATTTTACAATTTACATTCATCCTTCCAAGCTGAGAGATCATGCACCACTGGTATTGAAAAGGCTGAATGATTTGCCCCGGTTCATGCTTCTGAATAAAATTGACAGCTATGAGATGAAAATGTTCAGCTCATGTTTTAATTTGCTGCAGGAAAGATTTATCAGACAGAGGTGAAGTCTTTGACCCAGTTTTGTCCTACTGGGGTCTCTATAAAAGCTGCAGAGAGACAGGAGGGTCCCAAGCACTGATATTTTCAGGTGTCTCTTGCTCTCCCAGTTACAGCCATTGGGATTTTAGGATAACTCATAGCTTGGTGGCGCAGCCTGAGCAGAGGTGTTGCAGGGCTGGTCGGGGATTGCTGCCAGAGCAGGGTTTGGGGCAAGGGGAGGGCCGGGCACCTCGAGGTACCACATCCACTCTCAGGGAGCGGTCAGGGAGCAGAGAGGATCCCTCAGGATGCTGCCGGCTGCAGCCCGAGTGGCTCCGCCAGCTCCAGGAGCTGCTCAGAGGGATCGCGGCCGGGGAAGCGCAGGGCGCGCCGGGGGCTGGCAGAGCCGGGGACCCGGGGGCTGGCAGAGCCTGGGGCTGGCAGAGGCGGGGACCCGGGAGCTGCCAGAGCCGGGGACCCGGGGGCTGCCAGAGCCTGGGGCTGGCAGAGCCGGGGGCCGGCGGGGCAGAGCCTGGGGCTGGCAGAGGCGGGGACCCGGGAGCTGCCAGAGCCGGGGGCTGGCGGAGCAGAGCCTGGGGCTGGCAGAGGCGGGGGCCGGCGGGACAGAGCCGGGCCCGGGCCAGGGCTGCGCTCCACGCAGGGAGCCGGCGGTCCGCGGGCCTGGGGGCAGGGCGGCTGTCTATTTTTAGTGAGGGTTTTATAGAGTGGATCCCTGCGGTCTGGCTCCACACTGAAATATTGTCCTAGTCTCAATGACATAAACACAGGGCCAGCCTATGATCCTGGCGCCAGCTTCAGCTTAGGGAATGTGAATGAAAGTACCAGTGGGGTCCAAGCAAGAAGGAGAAGAAAAAAATCCGACTGTAATTACAAATAAATCCCAAACCCTTTCGCTCTCATGGCTCACTTAGTGCTGCAAATAGCCTCTGATTCTCTACAAATAAGTCCCAGCTTAGTTACTGACAGATCTACCAAGAGGCAGTTAATGGAATAATGACTAAGGGAAGCTTAGGGTAATTTACAAACAGTTCCCGGTGTTGGAGGGTGATTGCCCCCACCTCGCCCCCCTCCCTGCTCCCTTCAAGCCCTGCAGCGGTAAGGACCAGGCAGGACCTAAGCCTAGGCACACCAGGGCCCTCTTCGGCTCGTCAGGGAAGGCTGCTGTTTGTGTGTTTGTTTGTTTATTTATTTATTCAGGAGATCACACACAAGAATGATGACAGGCAAACTTCAATATCTGTCTCCCTAGGGAGAGCAGTTTAGGTTATGGTCTGCCGAGCAAGGTTATTCCTACCTTCTTTTTTGATGAGAAAAGTGGGGAGATCTTAAGTGTAGTGGCTTAAAGAGCCACAAGATGCTTTAAATGCAGCATTCTTCCTTTTCCTTCTTTTTCTGTTACAAAGGCACCTCTCTTCTTTGAATCCCTTGTCTGAACCTGTTTCAATACCTTGTATTTGAGTTGAAATGCTCATTTTACTGACCAAAGTTAACCTTCATGTTCAAAGTAGAAAGAACTCGTGTGGCACTTCCAGAGTGGTAAGTGCAATGCTCTTTTTTGTTTTATTTTGATCTTTTTGTAAATCAGAACAGCATCATGTGTCTGGAACACTACTCTGTCAAGAATGGGAGAAATGGGAAGGCTATTCCTGCATGTAAACAATTGCATGTGCATAGACAAATGTAAAGAGAACAAATAATAGTCAAAACATATGCCATTGTGTCTGGCATGTTATTGAACTGCTGATGTGTTTATTATGAGAACAAGTACTTCAAAAGATGATGTGGCTTCAGGACACGTGCTAGGCAGAGAAGATACTCCGTTAAGTGTCATTATTTCAGTGATGCTTGAAAGAAAATCATCCTGACCCATGTCTAGCTTGTTAGTCCTGTGATGGGTTGTTTTTTCTTCCTGTGCCATCCTAGTTAGTCTTTCTGAGTATCTGTGTTCAAAGGACAGTAAGTCACTTATTAATATTTTCTATTTAAAAAAACCCACAAAGTTCTTATTCAGGCTTATCAGAGAAACTTCACTGTAAATAACCAAAGCTGTGCTGTAAGCAAAGCAATAATTTGTGACTTCTCTGTGTGCTGTGGAGCTTTTTGTCTCATATTCCTGCTGTACCCTCCTATACTCCCTGACAATTCTCTTTTAGAGACTGGCGTTGTGGGATGTTGCTCAATACCCAAAAGCTTTTAACTCTATCCTGTAATTGATGTTTTGTGTAAACTGCAATAAAGGAAGGATATTAAAAAGGGGGGGGGGGGGGGGGGGGGAACAACATATTTAATGAGGATGAGTAAACACACCCAAGATGTAACTGTAGATATTAAAAAAATAAAAGCAGCTGGGGGGCTTCTGAGACATTGTTTGTCTTGAAAGTGATGAGAAGAGGCACCATCAAAAGACTTGTTTTACTACAGTCATGCTTCATTATGGGCAAGGAGAGTGTGGGGAAGGGGAGGGGTGGGGGTTCCCTACGTGACCAGGTTGCCAGAAGAGAGAACCTAACTCGTTTGCGTGGCCTAATTAATCCCTGAACCCAGTCAAAGCCTGAGTCAGAGGGAGAGAGCAAATGTCAGATCTGTGTCTAGGAAGTCTAGATTCATTATTTTACTTCCCTGGGTCCCTTTGCCTTCAGATGCAAAGACTTGAAACTCCCAAGCCAAAGAAACACATCCTAGAGATTCCTACTGAACATCAGCAGGTTTGGAATCAGTCTCAGGCACAAATGTCTGTTTCTATATCTGAAATAATCCCATACCCCATGAGTGTGCCTGTTTCATCATTTGTGTGAGAGAGAAAATCATTCCATGTGCCACTAAAGGTACAAGTTTCTTTGAGAAGTCTCCTATTGAACACAGATCTTTTCACAGCTAGCTCAGCCACTGTGGGTTTGTATCTTGGGACATTTTGTAGTGGCTGCAGAGATAATGCAATGCACACAACTCTGGCTGATCATTGTGATCTACTTCTTTTTGAAGAGATCAGATTCCCTAAAGGGATAAAGCATAAGAAGCTGGAAAGGAGTGATAGTACAAAATTCTGGGGAATTACGTGTGGTTTAATATTTTTCTAGTTATTAAAGCTCCTTCAGCCTTGCACATTTTCTAGCTGGAGCAAATTTAAAGAATTTCTAATAAAGCGGTGGTTCTGAATTTGGGGGACCTTCTGCTGCTGCATTAATTCTTGAGGCAAAACCCTAGTCAGGACTTGTTTTATATACAGGCTAAATTCTGCTCTTTTATTACACTGTACCCAGGATACTTCTTGTGAGCATAAAGTGCAGGCACTCTAGGTTTAGTCCAGGATTTCTGAGTCAGATATATTTGGGATCCTGTTCCCTCTGGCTCTCTGATCAGGATTAGACCCTGCCTCTTGGACTTTGTACTTCCACAAAACCCATGAGTCTCTTGGAACATTTTATACCAGAATCTGAGGCAACATTTACTGAGTGCAGGGGACCTGGGGGCTCAGGACTAAGTTGATAGAAGTACTTTTAATATAAGTTTCAGTTTTCCTTCATTCACAACCAATGGGCTAAATATGATGTAATTGGATTTATTTTTTCCTCTTCACCCTCACTGGAGCCAGGAAAATGAAGTAGTTGAGAGAAAAGGGGTTGTCATTTTCAGTCAAGCAGTCATTCATCACGTAGCATTAGACAATTAGCAATAAAACATTTGAAGGGCTCCATTGGTGCTAAAAAAGCGAGGGGGTCTTTTTAAATATCAGAGGTGAGAAATGTTATGTATCAGGGTTATTCAGTAACTGGCATCAGCAAATCACTCCCATGCACACAGGGCTTGATTGGGGGGTTGCTGTATTTTTCGCTTCATTGAATCTTTGTCCCTCAGTTGTCTTCAGTGTTTTAGAAAAAAGGAATAGTAAAAACTTGTTTGATCTCAATAGATGTTTATCTCAATGATCAGGCTGACTAAAAAGGAATAAATACATTCCTACTTGCCATGTATGTATATATGTAATATATGCTGCCACAGGGAGTTTGTTTGGATAAACAATGTTGCCTGTGTGGAAATTCAAATCCCCTTCAGGAGCCATTGCTTATAAATTTTTTAACATAAAAAATGCCTTGGTTTCTGGTTCATCTTTTCCAGTTCTCCCACTGGCCTCCCTGCCCGTAATGAATTGGTCTGCACACTTTGAGATGCTGGTCTCTTCTCTTGACTACTGAGATGTTAGGATTTGGCACAAAAAGAAGGATGTTTAGGTGGGGTAGAGGAGAGGGAGGATTGAGAAGAACTTTGGGTTTCCTCTGTTGCAAAACTTTTGGGTAAATAAATAATTAATTAAAGCTAGTTCCTCCAAGTGGGGTTGTAGCCAAGAAAACTCTGTTCTGAGAGATTCAGATTTACGGCAGAAGACACTGCTGAGAGAAAAAGCAAGAAACAGAGACAGTGGAGTTCCACCTCCCATGATATATAGAGCCAAGGGAGGTATAAATACCCGTCACTTCCCGGACCCTCTTTTAAAAAGAAGACAAACACCCAGGATCCTGTCTCTGGCTGGCTTGCAGCAAGGCGCCCTCATAAAAGCTAAGATAAACAGTTTATCAGCAGATGAATGCACAAGCTCTGGTCTAAAGACAAAAGTCTATACCTTAGGAAAAATGCAGAAGCAAGAGGAGAGTGGGCTGAGAATCAAGGAGGCACAGTGTTTTAGGAGGAAGAATGACATGTAATGAGAAAAATACAGCAGTTCTTTAAGGACCTTTTTTTAAGGTGATGGATAAATCTGTGTATAGATGTACTTAAAAGACTAAGAAATAACTTTTTTATTTGTGGGGTCTCCTTTTTTTGTTGTTTTTTTCTTCATTGTTTTAATGCATTAGTGATCTTAGGCTTTACTCCACTATAAAACATTCATCCAAGAGCTTAGTTTCAAAATATATTATTTATATATTATTTATCACTGTAGATACAGATTCTTGTCCAAATGTATCCTTCCCTGTCTCCATTCTGTTGGGATTTCAAGGTAGAACTTTGCTCTCTCAAAACATGTTTTATCTTCCAAAGTTTTTGATTCAAAACTATTTTCCTTCAGAGCAGCTGATCACCTGCTAACGTTGTAATCTTCAGCACAATCCTTACTCTGTGTAGCAGGAAAGGGGCAGGGAAATTGATGAGTATATTCCTCATGAAGGAAGAGGGACAGAGCACCACTTTTCAAAGATCCAGCAGTGTCTCCCTGAATCTTTCCACACTAAAAAATGTAGTTTCAAGGTAGTAGAATGGTGATTTTTACCTGTGGTATCTAGATTCCTGGAAAGGTCATACATGACCCTCGATAGCTCATATTGTAGATTTGTCATCTGATATATCTGGACTGTGTAAAATGGCTGCAAGCTGTGCATCTCCTTTAGAATTTCTAAATTCTAAGGTAGAAAAGGAGTTCCTTACAAAATTTATACAGATGTATAAAGGAAGAGGAAACTAGCAGCTTGCTAGGACCTAAGGCTAAAATTGAAGTGATTTTAATTCAGTCACCTGCTCTTTCAAACACAGGTTTCCTCTACAATTTTAGTAAAACAGGAGACTCTTCCCTCTGCATTGTTCCATTGATACTGGTAGCATCTAATCAAACTCTCCAACACTTCCATGAAAGATGCAAGGATTAGCATTCCTGCTCTACAGATAAGGAAAGGCTATGAAATGTGCTGCCCAAAGCCATCAGAAGTTTGCATGACAGCTGAGCAGAGCACTCATTTCCTTATGCTGTTGGTTTTCCCTTCCTTTCCTTAACAATTGTTTCATGCCAATGGATTTTTTTTAAATGAGAATCAAAAAGCAATGAAAGCATGATTTAAATAATCTTTAAGTGTAAAGGGAAGCAAGAACAGTTCTAAGGAAGCCTCCACTCTAAGGAAGGCACAGCTTTGCCAATCATACCTGGCATAGTTTTTCATGCCAGTTTTCCAGTGTTTTCATTACTTTCTGTGAGATTCCCCTCGTGTTTTAGAGTGGTGCATGCACCGTGCCTGCGGCCACTACTTGCAGACCAGGCTGATTTGACACCATGGGCTGAATTCAGAGGGATGTCCCTAAGCCCTGGGTTGGGTGACGTAGGTCAAGCCATTTTCTGTTAGTAGATTTAACAGGAAACTAATCTATTCTGAATTGTTTCTGTGCATCCTCGCTGCTGTGGACTGAAGTCAGCTGCTTACATAATGTGTTTTCAGAGCTGTGCCTCCAGAGCCATGCAGGCTGCATTCCTCTTCTCTCCTCATCAGCAATGTGACCCTAAAGAAGTGGCATCTTACTCTAGCCCACATTGGCTTCCTGTGTGCCTTGAAGGTTATATTTGCTTTGTCTACTGAAAACACATTTTTACTACCAACAGCACTCCAGAACCAATAAAGCTGAGGCAAAGGGAGTTGTTCTACTCTGCTTCATGCATCATTGCCAGTAGAATGACCGAAGGCCTCAACGAGCTGCTGGCCCCTCTCCCTGTCCCAGGAAGAGCTGGCATCATACATAGACCCTGGATCATGCCCTTTACCTTCAGGTTTCATGTACTGCTCTTTTCAGCGAGCCTTGGAATAAACCAGTTTCTTTTCTCTCTGACCCAAAAGCCTCTGGCAAAGTTACTGGCAGCTCTTTCTCAGTCCTTCTGTCAGCCATCCCAAGAAATTCTTGGGCCACATGTGACTTCTGTCTCTTCTGCATCCCTCGAGCTTTCACAGCCTCTCCAGGAGGCCTGTGCACCTGAGGCGAGGCAGACACCCAAGCCTGAGGAATCACTTAGCCCCAGCCTGCTCTGCTCAGGACAGATTTGGGGCTTAAAGAGGGACAGAGAATGTTTCTCATTCCAGAAACGTTTCTTCGTACAGGTAACTCAGTTGAGGAGGAAAAGGTCTTATCTACCAGTTCTTGCTTAGGGTCACAATTTTGAATCTGGAGTCTTAAGCATCTGGCATGGAATAGATGGAACATAGGCCTTATCAGCTTTGATTTTTAGACTTAAGAGACTAGTACTTAAAGAATTGGTTTCAAATACCACCTGAGTAAAAGTGAATTTATTAAAAAATAAACACAAGCCACTAGATATAACTTCTGAGTTTTTGCTTCTGTTCTGTTTCTGAGGTGTGCCTTCTCACTTTTATCAAGGGACAACTTTTATGGCAAATTTCAGCAATTAAGATTTATCAGGGTCTGGGTGAAGGTAGAGACCTCAACTTGCAGGTGAAAAAAAAAATAAAACTACAGCAGATCTTTGACTGACATTGCGGCAGCAAGTGTCACTGTGAGGCTCCTTCACAGTGTTGACCTTAGATCTGTTTTCCATCTTTTTCATGTCATTTTTTTCAGTTATTATTTATAAATGCCTTATATATTCTGGAATAAAGCAAAGTTAAGTGTTATTTTAAATTAAAAATTGGAAGTGAAAATAGTTGAAAAATATAACTTTTATAAAAAACACCCAATCTTGGTAGTATAATCTATTTATTACTTTCATAATGAACCTAAATTTGAGGGTTAAGATTTAAACAAATGTATAAATAATTTAGGTGAAATGGCTTAGCTTCAGACCCATTAAACTTAGGCTCCTAAGTGCCTAAATAGCCTGCAGGAATGGGATTCAAGCACTCCAGGAAGTTTTACTCAAACCGTAATAGAGCCTCACAGCCATAGTGCCTGCCACGCCGTGTAAGTGCTCTTTGCGAGACGGTAATTCTGCCATGGAAGTGGCATTTAGTATCAAATTTTAAATTGTTTTATGTATTTGTCATTGAGGCACTTTCCATCTTTCCTGTATGGACTGAGGGCATAACTGGAAATTGCGCTTCTGATGAAGAAGTCTTAGCCAACTCCCCAGAAAATCGCTAAGCAAGTGCTCCGAAGAGAGCAGCGGGGCCGGGCAGTCTCCCGGAGCATCCGCCATGGGAGTGGAACTCCAGGGCTCGTCTCGGGGGACCGCAGGTCCGTACGCGGGGTCCTACCCGGCCGTAGCCGCCGAGGTGCGCGCGGAGTCCGCGGAAGCCGCCCCCTCCCACCCGCAGCACCCCCGGTGCTCTGCTCGCCGCTGCCGCTGCCCGCGCTCCCACGCGCGGCGCGGGAAGCTCTTCCCAAGTTTCTCCGGCGCCGAGGGCATCCCGCCGCTCCGCGCTGTCCCGGCTCCGCCAAGCACGGCCCCGCCGGCGCTGCTCCGGCCCCGGCCCGCACCAGCCCCTCCGCCCGGGACGAGGCGCAGCCGCGGGGGATCTCCTGCGGGAAACCGCGGGCGGAGCGCGGTTCCGCCGCAGCCCGTCCAGCGCCTCCAGCAC